>SJYT01025642.1:204098-224973 GCA_006410635.1 Cephalophus harveyi | reverse complement strand
GGCTGTCCGTGGAATTCTCCAGACAAGAATACTGGAGTGGATTGTCATTCCAGAAATATTGGGTGAGAGGAGCAAAAATTTAGACTAAAAACAAATATCTTTGATATTCAAGAGCTGTGTGAACTTTAAAATTTTATTCTTATAAGAGCCATGGCACACTCCACCCTCTGCTAATTGACATTATATGTTCCTGTTTCCTCTCCAGCAGGTATTAGGCATGTAGTATTGGGTTCAGATGTGGTTGTCTTTTTGACTCAGTGGCATAATGAGCTACCTTCTGGTGGAGGGTGAGGCCCTCTGAAAAAAATAGAGGGCTTTATTATCAATCACTAAGGAAAGAGGCCAGTTTCAGACTTGGGTGACTAACCTGGACAGGAAGGAGTAGAGACACCAGACAGGTGACACCAGAACACCCTCTGTTCTGGATCACTCCCTCGGGGTCTAGATGACAGGAGAGTGGAGGGCCAGGCTGGACATAGATCGTGATGGGCTCTCGGAACCTCAGGTCGTAAACTTACAGACAGATCCTATTTACTCGTATACTAGTCTCTCAGTTTATTTCTTCCCTCTTTATTTTTTTCCTAAGATGAATCTTCTTGATTTGGATACACTATGCAGAATACTTAACCACTGGCAATTCACAGAAGCTTATTTACCTTGAAATCTCATGTATATCCTGCCATGAGAGTGTGACAAGACAGCCCTTGGAGGCCTATGTTCACATTTCCCAATTCTGACTTCACAAGGAGCTGGTAGCCTTCTTCCTTTGGTACCTGATAGCAACTGATATCTAACTAATACGATCTCTTCTTATTTTTATCGCTTTTCCAGGAAAATTTGGACAACTCTTATCTATTTTATCAATTACATATGCTTCATGCTATCAATCAAAAGAGAAATTTCAATAATGTTACTTTTAGCAAGTATACTGTGAAGGTGAAGTCGCTCAGTCGTGTCCAACTCTTTGAGACCCCGTGGACTGTAGCCTACCAGGCTCCTCCGTCCATGGGATTCTCCAGGCAAGAATACTGGAGTGGGTTGCCATTTCCTTCTCCAGGGGATCTTCCCGACCTAGGGATCGAACCCAGGTCTCCCGCCATTGGAGGCAGATGCTTTAACCTCTGAGCCATCAGGGAAGCTGTTTCTAAAATCACTAGTTGACTAATTTAATGGTAAAATAAAGATGATTTCAAGGAAAAACTATCCCTGGAAGAAAAGCTATAACCAACTTAGACAGCATATTAAAAGGCAGAGCCATTACTTTGCCAGTAAAGGTCCATCTAGTCAAAGCTATGGTTTTTCCAGTAGTCATGTATGGATGTGAGAGTTGGACTATGAAGAAAGCTGAGCGTGGAAGAACTGATGCTTTTGAACTGTGGTGCTGGAGAAGACTCTTGAGAGTCCCTTAGACTGCAAGGAGATCAATCGATAATAAAGGAAATCAGTACTGAATATTCACTGGAAGGACTGATGCTGAAGCTGAAACTCCAATACTTTGGCCACCTGATGCAAAGAGCTGACTCATTTGAAAAGACCCTGATGCTGGGAAAGATTGAGGGCAGGAGAAGGGGACGACAGAGGATGAGATGGTTGGATGGCATCACTGACTCGATGGACATGAGTTTTAGCAAGCCCTGAGAGTTCCTGATGGACAGGGAAGCCTGGCATGCTGTAGTGCATGGGGTCACAAAGAGTCAGACATGACTGAGCGGCTGAACTAAACGGATAATCTTTTAATTTAAGTTGAACTAGTCTAATCAAATATTCCATATTCAATGTTTTGTTAAGCTACAGAAGCCTGATTCTTCAGATTATCTTCTTTTTAACTAGAGGAGAATTATTTTGGATTTCTTTCCCTAATACGGTGTGATTAAAGAGCAACAACAGGATCTAGAGCTAAAGATATATTTCTACAATTGTATTTTCAAATATAAAAATATGGCAGGCTATCTTTTCTTGCCTCTGAAATATTTTTCCTCATGAAATTCCATTTTATGGTTCAGACTAATTTAATTGACAATCGCCTCAATGCCTCAAATTTGTGAAGACTGTGCTGATATTTATGAAACAAGATAATATTATGAAACTTTCCTTCAAAAACAAGTTAGAAACTTCTTATGATTCTTTTATTTGAAGACAACAAAATACATTCCTCTCATGATATAAAATGAAAAAACTCAATTACTGAAGCAAATGACAAGGTTCTCTCTATAATTCTGATAAAGAGTTTCAGAAGTAGAAATAGAATATAACATTTATTTTTCTTGAACTGTCACCAACAAACAGTACAAAGAAATATAAAAAAGTAATAAATCATATTGCAATCATTCAAAACAGTGCAGAGACTGTTTATCCATATGTAAATTTTCCTCTCTCATTCAGAATCAAAAGCTGCAATATGAAAATTATCTTTTCCTCGTATTTTATTTGTCTTTCTTGCATCTCACCTTGAATCTCTTTTTCATGAATTAAAAAGGGTAGCTAAGAATGGAAAGGGGGCTTCCCTTGTGTCTCAGCAGTAAAGAATCTTCCTGCAATGCAGGAGACCCAGGTTCCATTCCTGGGTGGGGAATATCCCCTGGAGAAAAAATGGCAACCCACTCCAGTATTCTTGCCTGGAAAATCCCATGAACAGAGGAGCCTGGCAGGCTACAGTCCACTGGCTCACAAAAGAATCAGACATGACTTAGTGACTAAACAAAATAAAGAATGGAAAAAAAAAAAACAAATTTCAATACATAGCATTTGTCTTATCCCGGGTACTAACAAGAGTTAGTCAGTAGTTAGTAGTGTTAGTGGTAGTTAGTAGTAGTTAGTTAGTTAGTAGTGTTGCAAAAACTTCTGAAAACTTTGCAAGAGAAACTCTCAAAAGTCACATACAAAGAGAAATACAGCCAAAAATTAAGAGCTCAGTGACCTGGAGGATAGTATCAAGTTGTCTGCATATAGGCAGTTAGAGTCCCAGGAGAAGAAGTGGGAGAAAGGGAGTCAGAAAAATGTATCTGTAGAAATAATGAAAAGCTGAAACTAAATTTCTAAATTTTATGAAATCTATAATCCACAGATCCAAGAAACTCACCAAACATCAAGAGTATCTTTTACTGATAAAAAGAAAAAATTTAAAACATCCAGAAAAAATGGTATATTACATGTAGAAGCATAAAGGAAATAATGACCACAGACGTCACATCAGAAACATAATATCACTCAAGCCTTGAAGGAAACTGTCAAATCATAATTCTATTCCTACAGTGTCTTACAAAGCTTAATAGTTTTACCATATGATCTATCAATCATGATGCTAGATATAAATGTTTGACTCAACCCAATTGAGTCAAACATTTGTATCAGCATAAAAACCTGCTCACCAGTACTTAACAGCAGCTTTATTCATAAGCACCTAAGCCTGGAAGAAACCAAGATGCTCTTTCATAGATGAATAGATAACCAAACTGTGATACATCCAGTGGAATGCTATTTATAGCTATTGGCAGGATTGGGGGCAGGAGGAAAAGGGGACAACAGAGGATGAGATAGCTGGGTGGCATCATGGACTCGATGGACGTGAGTTTGAGTGAACTCCAGGAGTTGGTGATGGACAGGGAGGCCTGGCGTGCTGCGATTCATAGGGTCACAAAGAATCGGACACGACTGAGCAACTGAACTGAACTGAACTGATTTAGACAAAAAGGACTAATTTATCAAGCCATGGAAGAAATTTAAATGCATATTGTTAAGTGAAAAAAGCCAATCTTAAAGGCTACATACTGAATTATTGCAACTACATGATATTCTGAAAAAGGCAGAACTATAAAGACAGTGAAGTGATCAGTGTTTGCTAGGTTTTTTATGAGTAGGGTGGGCTTCCCTTGTGGCTCAGATGGTAATACGTCTGTCTACAATGCGGGAGACCCAGGTTCAATCCCTGAGTCAGGAAGATCCTCTGGAGAAGGAAATGGCAACCCACTCCAGTACTCTTGCCTGGAAAATTCCATGGACGGAGGAGCCCGGTAGGTACAGTCTGTGGGGTCACAAAGAGCCAGACATGACTGAGCGACTTCACTTCACTTATGAATAGGGGAGGGCAGACTAAGGATGAATAGGTGACTAAGCATAAAGGATTTTTAGGATGGGGAAACTGTTCTGTGTGACACTATAATGGCAGATACAAAACATTATGCACTTGTGAAAACCCATAAAACTGTATAACACAGAAATGGCCCTTTACGTTGGCTCTTTACGTAAATTATGGACTTGGGGAGTGAAAGCATATCAATATTGCTTTATTAATTGTAATAAATGTACCACTAATGCAAACTGTTAATATTAAGGAAAGCTGTATATTTTGGGGAGTATATATGAAAATTCTCCATACAATATGCTTTTAGTTTAAATACATTTCAAAACTACATGGAAATGAAATTTCTAGGTTCACTGCACTAGAATGGAAAAGATAAGGATAATGACTCCCTTTACATTTTAATAGTACTTTTCCATAAACCCACTAGAGTTTGATTTCTATGTATAATTTGATTATAGACCCAAAATCTTTGAAAATCATTTATCTGTTAGATTTTTCTATGATAAAACTTTTTGGTGATCTATACTTTTCAAAAAATTTAAAAAAACACAAAATAAGAAACTTCTATTCTTTGAAATAGTCTATAAAGAAAATGAAAAGCAAGCTGTAAAGAATTTTTAATCTGATAGAAATATAAGAGAAACTGAGGAGTAGTCTCAGACTTAAAAGTAATGGCTGGATGAAAACACGAAGCCCAGCACATGGAGCTTTAACCTTCAAGTCTGGAAAGCAAGGGCACTCTAGCTATTAGAAAATGTGATGATTTATATAGATACAGACAAAGACTTAGGAAAAAATGATCCAGTTTTTTATCACCCTTTTGATTAAACTGAGTTCTAGCTTTTTATAAATAATAATAGTAAATTCAACAATATAAATCATAAACAATAAATAGTATATAGGAAAAGGAGTATGTCAAGGCTGTATATTGTCACCCTGCTTATTTAACTTACATGCAGAGTACATCATGAGAAACGCTGGGCTGGAAGAAGCACAAGCTGGAATCAAGATTGCTGGGAGAAATATCGATAACCTCAGATATGCAGATGACATTACCCTATGGCAGAAAGTGAAGAGGAGCTAAAAAGACTCTTGATGAAAGTGAAAGAGGAGAGTGAAAAAATTGGCTTAAAGCTCAACATTCAGAAAACGAAGATCTTGGCATCTGGTCACATCACTTCATGGGAAATAGATGGGGAAACAGTGGAAACAGTGTCAGACTTTATCTTTTTGGGCTCCAAAATCACTGTAGATGGTGATTGTAGCCATGAAATTAAAAGCCGCTTACCCCTTGGAAGGAAAGTTATGACCAACCTAGATAGCATATTCAAAAGCAGAGACGTTACTTTGCCAACAAACGTCTGTCTAGTCAAAGCTATGGTTTTCCAGTGGTCATGTATGGATGTGAGAGTTGGACTGTGAAGAAGGCTGAGTGCTGAGGAATTGATGCTTTTGAACTGTGGTGTTGGAGAAGACTCTTGCAAGTCCCTTGGACTGCAAGGAGATCCAACCAGTCCATTCTAAAGGAGATCAGTCCTGGGATTTCTTTGGAAGGAGTGATGCTAAAGCTGAAACTCCAGTACTTTGGCTACCTCATGTGAAGAGTTGACTCATTGGAAAAGACTCTGATGTTGGGAGGGATTGGGGGCAGAAGGAGAAGGGAACGACAGAGGATGAGATGGCTGGATGGCATCACCAACTCAGTGGACGTGAGTCTGAGTGAACTCCGGGAGTTAGTAATGGACAGCGAGGCCTGGCGTGCTGCGATTCATGGGGTCACAAAAAGTCAGACATGACTGAGCGACTGAACTGAACTGAACTGAACTGAACCTGTATAGTTACTTGAAACAGGTACTATTCTAATGATTTAAATACATGCTTGCCTTAACCAATTTTATTCCTACAATTTTATAAAATACCCACTGTATCATTGAACCTATTTTGTGGATGAGAAATGGAACTTTATACTATACAGTGTAGGGAACTATACTCAGTATTTTGTAATAAATTATAATGGAAAAGAATCTGAATCACTGTACACCTAAAACTTCCTTGATACTGTAAATCATCTATGCTTCAATTAAAAAAAGATGTGGAGCGTTAGAGATGTTCTATAATGTGTCTAAGAAACACATTGATAAAAGTAGTAGAGCTGTCTTTCAAGACTGCTGGCTGAGCCTGAACCCACTGTCTCTAAATTACAGTGCACTGCTACCGTTTCTTATCTAAAATGATCAGGCTTGCTCACGTGAGACACTGGTTGAAATAGAGAGTTTATTTTTAAATTTTTCTTTTATACTGCTGCTGCTGCTGTTAAGTCGCTTCAGTCGTGTCAGACTCTGTGTGACCCCAGAGACGGCAGCCCATGAGGCTCCCCGTCCCTGGGATTCTCCAGGCAAGAACACTGGAGTGGGTTGCCATTTCCTTCTCCAGTGCATGAAAGTGAAAAGTGAAAGTGAAGTTGCTCAGTTGTGTCCAACTCTTAGCGACCTCATGAACTGTGGCCCACCAGGCTCCTCTGTCCATGGGATTTTCCAGGCAAGAGTGCTGGAGTAGGGTGCCATTGCCTTCTCCGTATTTACCAGAACAGTTGATTTACAATGTTGTGTTAATTTCATGTTTACAACAAAACAATTCAGTTACACATTTCAGTTCAGTTCAGTTCAGTTACTCAGTCCTGTCTGACTCTTTGCAACTCCACGGACTGCAGCATGCCAGACCTCCCTGTCCATCACCAACTCCTGAAGCTTGCTAAAACTCATGTCCATTGAGTCAGTGATGCCATCCAACCATCTCATCCTCTGTCGTCCCCTTCGCCTCCTGCCTTCAATTTTTCCCAACATCAGGATCTTTTCCAAGGAGTCAGTTCTTCACATCAGGTGGCCAAAGTATTAGAGTTTCAGCTTCAGCATCAGTCCTTCCAATGACTATTCAGTACTGATTTCCTTTAGGATTGACTGGTTGGATCTCCTTGCAGTCCAAGGGACTCTCAAGAGTCTTCTCCAGCACCACAGTTCAAAATCAACAGTTCTTCGGTGTTCAGCTTTCTTTACGGTCCAACTCTCACATCCATACATGACTACTGGAAAAACCATAGCTTTGACTATATGGACCTTTGTCAGCAAAGTAATGTCTCTGATTTTTAATATACTGTCTAGGTTGGTCATAGCTTTTCTTCCAAGGAGCAAGCGTCTTTTAATTTCATGGCTATCACCATCTGCAGTGATTTTGGAGCCCAGAAAAATAAAGTCTGTTACTGTTTCCATTGTTTTCCCTTCTGTTTGCCATGAAGTGTTGGGACCAGATGTCATGATCTTCATTTTTTCAAGGTTGAGTTTTACACCAGCTTTTTCACTCTCCTCTCTCACTTGCATCAAGAGGCTTTTCAGTTCCTCCTCACTTTCTGCCATGAGTGGTGTCATATGCATATCTGAGGTTATTGGTATTTCTCCCAGCAGTCTTGATTCCAGCTTGTGCTTCATCCAGCCCGGCATTTGGCATGATGTACTCTGCATAGAAGTTAAATAAGCAGGGTGACAATATACAGCCTTGACATACTCCTTTCACAATTTGGAACCAGTCTGTTGTTCCATGTCCAGTTCTAACTGTTGCTTCTTGACCTGCATATAGATTTCTCAGCAGGCTGGTCAGGTGGTCTGGTATTCTCACCTCCTGAAGAATTTTCCTCAGTTTGTTGGGATCCACACAGTCAAAGGCTTTGGGGTAGTCAGTAAAGCAGAAGTAGATGTTTTTCTGGATCTCTTGTTTTTTCTATGATCCAAAGGATGTTGGCAATTTGATCTCTGGTTCCTCTGCCTTTTCTAAATCCAGCTTGAACACCTGGCAGTTATACATTTACATGTATCTGTTCTTTTTCAAGTTCTTTTCCCATTTAGGTTATTACAGAGTATTGAATAGAGTTCTCTGTGCTATACAGTAGTCCTTGTTGGTTATCTGTGTTAAGTGTATCAGTCTGTACAATCCTGAAGGCCAATTTATCCCTTCCCCTACTCTTCCCCACTGGTAACCATAAATTTGTCCTCTAAGTTTGCGAGTCTGTTTCTGTTTTGTAAATAAGTTTATCTGTATCATTTTTTAAGATTCTGCATATAAGCAGTATCATATGATATTTGTCTTCTCTGACCTTACTGCACTTATTAAGATAATCTCCAGGTCCATCCATGTTGCTGGAAATGGCATTACTTCATTCTTACAATGGCTCAGTAATATTCTATTGTGTATATGTACCACATCTTCTTTAGCAATTCATCTTTCATGTACATGTACATCTTTCATTCATGTACATTTAGGTTGCTTCCATGTCTTGGCTATTGTAAACAGCACTGCAATGAACATTTAGGAGCATGTATCTTTTAGAAAAGTGTTTTTTTCCAAATATACGCTGAGGAGTATTATTACGGGATCATATGGTAGCTCTATTTTCAGTTTCTTAAGGAACCTCCATACTATTCATCATAGTGGCTGTACCAATTTACATTCCCGTCAACTGTGTAGGAGGGTAACCTTTCCTCCACACCACCAGTATTTATTGTTGGTAGGTTTTTCGATGATGGCCATTCTGACTGGTGTGAGGTTATAGCTCATTGTAATTTTGATTTGCATTTCTTTAATAATTTGTGATGTTGAGTATATTTCATGTGCCTCTTGGCCATCTGTATGTCTTCTTTGGAGAAATGCCTATTTAGATCTTCTGTCAATTTTTGATTAGTTTTTTTGTTTTTTTTTAATATTGTACCACACGAGCTGTTTGTATTTTTTGGAGACTATCCCTCATCAGTTGCTTCACTTGCAAATATTCTTACCATTGTGTGGGTTGTCTTCCCATTTTATTTATGGTTTCCTTTGCTATGCAAAAATTTTCAAGTTTAATTAGGCCCAATTTATTTTTGTTTTTATTTACAATACACTCTAGGAGATAGATTGATAAAGATGTTACTTCGATTTATGTCGAAGAGTATTTCTGCCTATATTTTCCCCTCAGAGTTTATAGTATCTGGTTTTGCATTTAGCAAGGTCTCTCTTTAATTCATTTTGAGTTAATTCTTGTGTTGTAAAAAGAATGTTCTAAAGTCATTTTTTTACATGTTGCTGTGCAGTTTTTCCAGGATCATTTATTGAAGAGACTGTCTTTTCTCCATTGTATAGTTTTGCATCTTTTGTAGTAGATTAATTGATCGTAGGTACACAGGTTTATTTCTGGGCTTTCTGTCATATTCCATGGATCTATATTTCTGTTTTTGTGTCAGTTGCACACTGTCTTGATGACAGCAGCTTCATAGTATGACTGTGGCTTTTAAGTCAGGGAGCCTGATTCCTCCAGCTATTTTTCTTTCTCAAGATTGCATTGACTGCTCAGGGTCTTTTGCCACGCAAATTTTAAAATTTTTTTGTTCTAGTTCTGTGAAAAATGCCTTTGGTAATTCGATAGGGACACAACAAACACACGTTAATTGTTTCGGGAAATTGTGTTCAGGATTGCCTTTGGTTTTCCTTTTTAATCCTGGTTCTTAAGCCAGGATTTCCTCTAAAGCGTCATTGGTTAAAAATTGTTAACTTAATGATTGGGTAGTTTTCTCACGTGCACACAGTGAGCAATATGCAGTGAAGACTTGGGGACTTGTTACAGAATCCTGGAATTGTTTTTCTGTGCAACTCTCTCCACTTCAGTATTCTTTTCTACAAATGTGATCACACTGGCCACCATGGACTGAAGTTCAATTTCTGAATATCATTCTTTCCTATATTTTGTCTAGTTTTAATTGTTCCAAATGGAAGTATAAATCCATTTCCTGTCCAGAACAGCTAATATTTTTATTTTGTTTTGTCTGAATGCCTTGGCGTATTCCATTGACTACAAATTGGGAAGAGCATTGTTTTGTTATAAATGCTACACTAGAGTAAGCAAAGAACACTGTGGAATCTGGATTAAAAGAGTATGTGTGGGGCTAGGTGGAGAGAGGATAAGAGATAGATAGACTAGTTAGATAGAAAGATATAGATAGGTGAAATGCTTTCTCATTGGAGAAATACTATCTCAATAGAGTATGTTTCTTTAACAATTAAAATTTTTTTCCCATCTAGATTAGATCTGATAGTGTTAGAAAAACAATAAACAAGAAAGCTTGGTAAACATATAGCACATTAGGAGAGAAATTAGGGAAAGGAAATCGACAATGCAGAGGGCAGGTGGAGTGGTAGGCATGCTATAATTTAAGCAGAATGACCAAAGATATCAATGAAATAACATTTGAGTGATGTCCTGAAAAAAAGGTGCATGTGGTGCATTTTGCCATGCAGTAGCATTTTAATTTTTATTCAGTCAAAATTATCAATCTGGTTTCATTTCATCTTTAAAAAGGTCTTCTCTACTCTGAAATTTTTTTAAAAAGTCTTGCATAACATTTTCTATCCCAGTCTTTGAATGTGTAAACATTTAACTTATCTGAAATTGATATTGAAGAAAGTTAGGGAAACACAGATGCAACAGTTTTATTTCCCCAAATAGTCAATTAGTTTATTCAGCGCGAAAATTTCATGTATGAAACAACCCTAGTTTCCTGATTGGCAAGTTATCTTTTTCATAAAATCCATGATGACTTAGATCTACTTCTGGTTTTCCTTTAATAGCTCATTTATCTGCCCATGATATGAGTGTGCATGTTTAGGCATCTCTTCAGTTTACTACCACTAATCACCTAACATTTTCCCACAGATATCTTGCTGATTTTTCCAAATATAACACAATAAATGGCATATAAATACCAAAAAAAAAAGTGTTAACTGATACTTCTAGATGACACTCTAGATCCAAAGGTATAAAACTGGTTAGCTTTATCAGATTACTAAAATAAAATTTAGTATTGACACATATACAATCAAACACATTGTATTTAAGGTCTATTTCAACTATATTTGTTCTGGCTTTGTAAATTTCCATCACCTATAATTTTATGGTATATCATGATAATTCATAACACAAAGGGTCCCAAAGTTGATAGTAATTGGTTTGCCACTAATGAAGATTGAATGTATTTACTTGGTTTTCTCCAGACTGATAATAAAAAGTAGACTAATAACTACTGTGAATAAGGTCCTAATAAACAAGAGACTTGGCAACTTTCTGTGCAAGTAGTTGAATTAAAAAAAAATTTTCTTGCAGTGCTTAGCAAATAATTAGATTTTATTAGATCCATCAAAATCTTGATTGCCAAGAAGGATTATTGGGCAAACTTGCATATTATTTACTTTGTAAAGAATATTTTATCTGTTTTCTAATTAGAAAAAGTAACGATTTCAACAAAATTTTCAGTTCAGAGGTCATGAAATAACTCATTTTAAAAATGCTTTAATTTAAAAAAATGCTATATACGGTCCATAAAAATTACTTTCATTATTTTAATTATGCTGAAAATGAAAATTTCCATTTCTCCTTCATTGATTTGCTCGCTCATTTGCTCCGTTGTGTCCAACTCTTTGAGGGCCCATGAACTGTAGCCCGCCAGGCTCCTCTGTCCATGGAATTTTCCAGCAAGGATACTGGAGCGAGTTGCCATTTCCTCCACCAGGGGATCTTCCCAACCCAGAGATCGAACCTGCATCTCTTGTGCCTCTTGCATTAGCAGGCAGATTCTTTACCACTCTGCCACCTGGAAAGCTTCACACCTTCACTAAGAGTCATCTTTTAAGGTTCAGTCAGATAACATCTTCAGGTAGCTTAGATATCAAATAATATGCATGAAATACTGATATAATCAAGGTGTCAGAAAACCTAAGCAAATGTAACCTGTATAATTTTAAGCATTTAGAAACTGTTATATTTCTGAATTCTTAACAGCCCTGACCTTAACTTCCTCTCCCTTATTTGATGCCTTCTGTCCAGGAGCAGATATATGAGGTGAAACCCAAACACATCCATTTTTTTCAGGATTCTGTTTTTCTTACCAGTTCATTGTCTTTTCCAGCCATGTTACCTGCTTTTATCTGTAAACCCTGGTTAGTTAATTTCTGCAAGAAAGTACATTATCTTCACTGAGTTTTTATCACCATGGATTTTTTGTCTGCCCTGATTTCATGCCTTCATTCTGATATCTGGTGGCCTCAGCCTGGATTTACTGTTCTTTTCGACTCCTACATCCTGTATTTCTGTCTACAGCTTGACCTTCCCCCTTCTTCCTCTCTTCTGTTGGATGCTCATAGTAATTAACTACATGCTTATGCTTTTTCTATTCCTCTGCACATAGTATCTGTGTTTGCCCAAATTCTGAACCTTTCCTTCCGTTTCAACCACTGAGCTTCTCACTCTTTCTTGCTGGTTTCCTTTCTTGGATGCTCCCTTTGCCATTACTCACTGTCTCTTTGCTCTTAGAAATTACATTTTTTGAGAGATCCTAGCAAAATATTTAATGGGATAAAAGGAAGGTTGAAAGTAAGAATTATCACAGATAAAAGAACTGTCTGATTTTGAAAAGTGAAACTTTGTGACTTTGGAAGACAATGATGCCAGTTGAAATTATACTCATTTTCACCCCACCTGAAAGCCCCAGATTCCTGATCATGTTGCATGGTAGCAAAACACATAGTTGGTAAATACAAGAACTTATGAGGAAAATCAACAGTAAAGAATCAGACATCATATATGAAAACTTTCAGAATATTAAAATATTTATATTCATTAAAAGGTAACCTGCTAAATTAAATAATGTTGGTGACATTTTATGCATATAAGATGACAAAAACTGCAAAATTACTTTCCACTCATCTTCTCTTATCTTCTAGAAAATCCAAGGATTTAGTCTCCTGAAGTCTACATATGCTCATCATAAAATTCTATCTTTATGTTGTTTTCATCTTATGTTGAAAGATTCCATCCTTTTTTTCCTGTATCTTTTATCTAGATATTCAGTGCTTGGGCCAGCCCTGATCATCAGAAATTGTCATTATCCGTAGTCCAGTGATTCAGTCTTTAAGCCAGTTTTACTGTTTCTTATTATGAATTTATCTTCCAATTCAACACTACAATCTTTACCTTCATTTTGTGATCATACCCTCAAATAAAATTCTCAGTAGATGGATTAACTTCTTACCTTATTACCCTTCTGCGTGATTCTGGACTGTAAAAACCTACTTGTAGACTGTTGTTTTCAAAATGTGATTTATCTTGCTTTCTCCAGACTCTCCCTGGGGTTTCCCTCTGCTGTCACATGTTCTGCTTGCCACTGCCTCTGTGACTGCTGAGACATTCACACGTCTTCTCTACCAAGACTCCAGACCTTCCTTCCTCATTGTTATCTCTTACCCTGATGCAAGTCTCTTCCCAGTGAAGGCTTAAGCACTGCCCAGTGTCTTCAGATCACCCTAGATACAGCCTGTGGCCATGAAGGGACACAGGCTCCACCCAGAGGGAAGACAGGATGAAAAATGAGTCACTCTCTCAGATTTCCAACATGCGCTGGATCCTCAGATTGGAGCTGAGGCTGGTTTTCATCATATTTCAGTGATGTGGTAATGGCGATGAGAGAAGAGGACAAATTCAACTTTTCTTAAGAGGGTCATCTGACAGAACTTAGTGACAGCTTCAGTGGGGCAGAGGGAGAAGTTGAGGATGACTCGGGTTTCTGGTTTGGGGAAGTGGGTGGCTCACCATTCTTCATATGGACTGTTGCAGTGACTTCCTAATTAGTTTTGACCTCTTGTAGCTTTGTATTATCTCCCTATATTGTTACGTCTCCTCTCTGGATTGAACCTTTCCATGACTTATATTAACTGCAGGATCAGTTCAGTTCAGTTCAGTCACTCAGTCGTGTCCGACTCTTTGTGACCCCATGAATCGCAGCACGCCAGGCCTCCCTGTCCATCACCAACTCCCGGAGTTCACTCAGATTCACATCCACCGAGTCCGTGATGCCATCCAGCCATCTCATTCTCTGTCATCCCCTTCTCCTCCTGCCCCCAATCCCTTCCAGCATCAAAGTCTTTTTCAATGAGTCAACTCTTCACATGAGGTGGCCAAAGTACTGGAGTTTCAGCTTTAGCATCATTCCTTCCAAAGAAATCCCAGGGCTGATCTCCTTTAGGATGGACTGGTTGGATCTCCTTGCAGTCCAAGGGACTCTCAAGAGTCGTCTCCAACACCACAGTTCAAAAGCATCAATTCTTTGGCACTCAGCCTTCTTCACAGTCCAACTCTCACATCCATACATGACCACTGGAAAAACCATAGCCTTGACTAGACGGACCTTAGTCGGCAAAGTAATGTCTCTGCTTTTGAATATGCTATCTAGGTTGGTCATAACTTTTCTTCCAAGGAGTAAGCAGGATAAGGTCTATCAATTTTGCAGTGCCTGAGTTTTCCCACAGTCCTATCCTCAACTCAGTGTCCTATCACACATGCAGTATCATGCTCTGACCAGCCCTGCTAACTATACACTCACATCTCTCCTGTCTTTGAAGGTGACATTCTGTTGGTCTGGAATGTCCTTACCACTATCACTGCCTAGAGAAGTCCTGGTCATCTTTCAATGTCTAGCTGATGTACCACCTTTCATATAGAAGTGGAGTCTTCACTGTGCTCTAAAATCACTATGTCTAAGCAACATATATTTCCACTATTAAGAGGCAATGTAATTCATACAATAAATTTATAATCTTATTCTACAAAGGAAATTGTGGACAATTTTTAGGGCACCTTCTTTTACTAATTATTTCAAATATATACTTTTATGACTGGTCCAAAATCCTCAAAAATTAAGCAATGTATAATTTAATGTATGAATAAAATTTAGAGACTTATTTATTGTCCTAAAATAATTGTGTTTTGGATGTTTTCTAAAGAGCACAGGAATAGAGACACTGATGTGGAGGAGGGGATATTCTCTGGATATTTTAAAGAGAAGCCTCCAGAGGAGACTGGTAGAACACTGACTTTGTTTTGTGTGGCTGGGTTGAGAAGTAATTGGATTAATTTACACTTGCACAATGCGAAGTGAGCAAAAAATTCATGTCCAAGAAAGACACGAAGCAAAAATTTATGTCCAAGAAAAGCAAGCAAAGAATTAAGAAGAACAATGAAGGGCAGAATTTGCAACTGAGATGAAAATTGGAGCAAGTGGCTTTAAAAGTGAAAGTTGCTCAGTAGTGCCCGTCTCTTTGCGACTTCCAGGCCAGAATACTGGAGTGGGTAGCCTTTCCCTTCTCCAGGGGATCTTCCCAACCCAGGGATGGAACTCAGGTCTCCTGCATGGCAGGAGGATTCTTAACCAGCTGAGCAACAAGGGAAGCCCAAGAATACTGGAGTGGGTAGCCTATCCCTTCTCCAGCGGATCTTCCCGACCCAGAAAGCAAACCAGGGTCTCCTGCATTGCAGGTGGATTCTTTACCAACTGAGCTATCAGGGAAGCCCTATAAAAATATAAAAACATGAGTTTGTGCTATGAGACACTCCCCGGAACTCTTGGCAAAGAAGACCCATTTATGGCCAGTCTGTGGCCCTGTTCATGGGTGCATCCGATTAGGCTATTCTATGATCCTGCAGTTAGCATCAGGTCAAGGTGACACTTTTCTGGATCTTGTTGCAGGTAGTAGGTGTCATTTCTAATGGCAAAGTATGCTCTTACCACTATGATTTTCAGTCAGTTTCACATATGTGTACATATAAGTACAGAGGGAGTGAGAGAAACAGACACAGGGAGAGATTGACTGATTGAAAGGAATCAGCTCATGAAGTTAACAAGAGCTGGCAAGTCTGGAATCTGTAGGGCAGGCCCACAAGGTAGAAGCTCTCCAGCTTCAGTTCTGCTAGAGTCTTGAGACAGAATTTCTTCTTCTTTGGGAAACCTCAGTATTTGCCTGTAAAGTCTGCCAACTAATTGGATGAGATCCACCCACATCGTTGAGGATAATTTCCTTTTCTTAAATTCAGTTAATGTAAATGTCAACAGCATATATGGAATATCTTCACCAGCACCTATATGAGTGTTCAATTAGATAATTGGTAGCCTACCTAAGTTAACACATTAAGCCATCAGAGTTCACTCTTTGTCAATTTTGCACCCATACACATATCCTTAAACCAATACAATCTCCAGTTAGCATAACACAGTCATACACCTGCCTAACATGAAAAAGTTCAGTTCAGTCGCTCAGTTGTGCCCAACTCTTTGCGACCCCATGGACTGCAGCATGCCAGGCCTCCCTGTCCATCACCAACTCCTGGAGTTTACTCAGACTAATGCCCATTGAGTCGGTGATGCCATTCAACCATCTCATCCTCTGTTATCCCCTTCTCTTCCCGCCTTCAATCTTTCCCAGCATCAGGGTCTTTTCAAATGAGTCAGCTCTTCGCATCCAGTGGCAAACATGAAAAAACTATCCTAAATATAGCACCACACAAACACTTTTTCTCTATAAAATGATATAAAGTCCGTGGGTGGAGTTTCTTCTCAGTATCTTGTAACTCAATGCTATGATTAATACATCTTGCATTATATGATAAGGGACAAGAGAGGAAAGAAAACAGCCTAATATATATGTATCAATACTGGGTAAGATCTCAGATTCATTAAGTCTGATTTAGCAATCCAATGCTTTGTGTGAGCTCAAATATTAATCTTAATCTGCAGTCAGACATGTTATTTCTTTTCCTCATTAGTTAGGTAAGCAAATAAGACGTAAGACTCTACTGTCAGGTTTCTTTCAAGAGCAGTTTCCATATTACATATCAAACAGGAAACTGCAGTCAATTAAAATGTGTAGCAGTAAATAGTAAGTCTGTCTCCAGAAATAGAACTCAGCCTCATGAGATGTGAAAAAGAAACAGACAATAACAACCAAGGATACAACAGTGGGCAAGACGGATTTGTCCTTGCGAAGTTTTGCCAAGAGGATGGGAGTAGAGAGCTTTTTGGAGCTCATACAGATAAAGAAAAGGCTTGTGAGTCTTGGAGGCAAATTAAATTTTGTTAGTATCACAACCATTGTTTGTAAGTCTGACTCTTACTGACTGTATTTTCTCTTTGGTAATCCCTTGGAGTTTATAGAGCTACTCAGAATACTCCAGAATTTTTCAGAGGTGAGGAATATAAGAGTTTATTCTAACCCTGTATGCAAGACAGCAAAAGTGACACAGATGTATAGAACAGTCTTTTGGACTCAGTGGGAGAGGGAGAGGGTGGGATGATTTGGGAGAATGGCATTGAAACATCTATAATATATGAAACGAATCACCAGTCCAGGTTCGATGCATGATACTGGATGCTTGGGGCTGGTGCACTGGGACAACCCAAAGGGATGGTACGGGGAGGGAGGAGGGAGAGGGGTTCAGGATGGGGAACACGTGTATACCTGTGGCAGATTCATGTTGATGTATGGCAAAACCAATACAATATTGTAAAGTAATTAACCTTCAATTAAAATAAATAAATTTATATATTAAAAAAAAAATCAATGAAAAGAAACAGGACGGACATCTCCTGGGGAATCAGACAAGTGGGAGGCTGACAGCCTTCCCTTCCCCCAGTAGGGCTGCCTTTATTTAAAGTGGGTAGCACAGGTGCATTCAATATCTCAAAAAAAAAAAAAAAAGAGTTTATTCACACTTAGACTGGAGATGTTTAGAGAACATCACTTACCTTGAGACTCAGGGTGACAGGGGGCAGTGATTGTCACAGTAAGAAATAACCCATGTTCAGAAATAGAATTAAATTAGGTTATGCTCTTAGCATGCAGTGGACGCATTCAGGTGAGACTTATCGGAGGAATGTTACCAGAAAGAGTGAATTCTGAGGCCAGTTTTTTAAAGAGGTATATGTATTCCTGAAAGGAAGGGAATATTCAAAGGCCCGAAGCCATCATGAATGTGATAAAAGGTCACTTCATTGCCTATAAAATGTAATCCCCACTGTTAAGACACATTATAGCCTAGATACCATGATGTATTTTTCAATGTAGATCTGATCTTTATTTTTTAATTAATAATACATGGTAGCAATGCTGGAGAGCTGATCTATTATTTATGTATCTCTTTCAAAGAGTGATTCATGCATTATATATTCAGACAGAAAATTCCTTTTATATTATCTGAAGTTAGTTTGCAATAGAAAATATACTAAGATGTTATTGTATAACCTGCAATGGAAAACAGATATTCTAAAATTCACAATTCTCCCAGATATATGCATGCTGTGCATACTAATTTTTTAACCATGCATACTGATAGTTAATGGCAGTTAAGTGGCCTAGATTGAGCTTTTGCTTAAAGATTTTATTTAAAGATAAGAGGGTGTTTCATGTGTTAATTTAGAGCTAGAAACAAAAATTAAGGAAGAAATAAAGATGGATTTTTAAAAAAGCTTATTTCCCTAAGCTACTTGTGTACTTTTCCAGCCAAAGCTAATATGATTACCCAAACACTGCGCATTTGTAAAAAATGTTGTAACAAGATATTCTATAAAAGTTCAATTCAAATTATGTTTTCTCGCACTTAAAATGTGAACTACTTCACCCAATTTTGTCAATACACAAAGAAAGCATCTGCCAGACGCTTCAATAATTTATAACTTTCTTTTAAACAATCGTGTAGCACTATTATTAACTTCTCTTCTTATCAGGTCTCCTCAGTAACAATAGAAGTTCAATTAAATTGGGAACAAACATAAAACTGAAAACTGGAGTAAAACAGTGGGGAAAGTATGCTGAGAGAGAGAGGAACTTAGCAAGTACTAAATGGCAGCCCACTCCAGTACTCTTGCCTGGAAAATCCCATGGACGGAGGAGCCCAGTAGGCTACAGTCCGTGGGGTCGCAAAGAGTCGGACACGACTGAGCGACTTCACTACACTACTGCTACTACTAACCTTCATGCGCTTGAAACTACATCATTCAGTCAACACTTCGGGCAAGTTATTATTCTAAACACTCAGGATACATCCCTGAACAAAACAACATCTACCTGTCTCAGAGCTTTCGTTCCATTTCCATATAATTGAAACTTTTAATAACAATAAAAACCAGAAGAAAATGGGAAATCTTTAGTTCTAATGTAAGTAGTAGGACAATGGTGAGTGTCTTTTGTATTCATTGTAATCACTTTTTAAAAGGTTATTGAACAGAGGCTTTTCAGAAAGTGCTATGTATTAAATATCTTGAATTTCCCCTACAAATTGAAGAAGCCTTATTTTGGTTGACATTTTCAGCAAGTAAGCTCTTCTTTTGACACTGTGTCTACAATACCAAATATCAAATCGAAAATTGAAGTATTCAATCAGTTGAGAGATTTCTTAGACTCAAACTAAAAACAAGAGAAATAGTTTCCTTCATTATTTTAAGCTAGAATGGATCAGTTGGTAAATTACTATTTGGGTTGTAGAAGAAGCCCCATATGACATTAAAAAAAATAAAGATTTTTTTTCACAAATATATTTCCATTTTCATTTATTTATTTTTCCATATGATCAGAGAGTGAGTTAGCCTTCTGATGTTTCATAGGGAAAAAAATGTCTCTTTAAAAAAATATCTTTATGTTTAAGATCTGTGCCATTTCATTCTTTGAGCAGGTCTTAATCTGTATCTAAATTATTCAATCAAAATAACATTTACCCTTAATTACTGAAGTAATATATGCTCAAATCAGAAAATTAAGAAAATGCTGAAAAGCAGAGAAGAGAAAACTCTGAATGCTCAGAGTTTTGGTGTTTTTTTCCTATCATTTTTAGTCATATAGCACATATAATTTCATATTATATCATATAGCACATACAGTTTCAAACTCTAATTTACTTTCTTCCTTTTCCCTTAGCAATCACAACTCTTCCTGTGTCAATAAATATTCATCTGTTTGTGGCATTTAGATTTTTCCAGAAGTATAAAAATGCATTGAAATGTGTAAAAATGTTGTAGATACTTCTGTTTATTTTCTAAGGGTAAATGGCTAAAATTGAGAGATTGCAGATGAGTGGTTTGCTCAGTGGTGAAACTCCAGTACTTTGGCCACCTCATGCGAAGAGTTGACTCATTGGAAAAGACTCTGATGCTGGGAGGGATTGAGGGCAGGAGGAGAAGGGGACGACAGAGGATGAGATGGCTAGATGGCATCACTGACTCAATGGACGTGAGTCTGAGTGAACTCCGGGAGTTGGTGATGAACAGGGAGGTCTGGCGTGCTGCGATTCATGGGGTCGCAAAGAGTTGGACACGACAGAGTGACTGAACTGAACTGAACTGAACTGAAGGATGTCATGTGAGTGTGTGTGTACATGTGTATGTTCCCATTTTATTCTCCAGAAAACCATCCATTGCTTCACCCGCCTCTTCATCCCCCCAGGACTATGACTCTGCAATGTCTTTCTATACCTTCAAAACTTAGGTCAAGTTTTTTTCTACTCACATCATTTAACATTTCGTGCTTTCCCTCTCTCAGAGGAAAAAGAAGCCATTAGGAAAACTCCCTCAACTTCAGTTCCTCACCTGCAAAGTTATTTATTTATTGCCTATCAATTTTCCTGCTTGCTGAGAAGAGTTTTCACTGTGAGTGATTTTTCCATATGTTCTAAACCCCATCATCATGGCATCATATCTGAGTCCATGTGTCAGCATTTACCAAGGAATTTGTTTCTTTATCTACCTGATTGCATTTCTTGGCAAAATGTTTTTCTCATAATGTTTTTACTGTTATTAAATATTGATTCATTTCTACTGATTTTCCATTTAAATTCCTGAAATTAGTAATTTATGTTCTCTAATTTTTTCTTTATCACTTATGCTAATTATTTATCAAATAGAT
>SJYT01025642.1:150628-204076 GCA_006410635.1 Cephalophus harveyi | reverse complement strand
ATTTTGCTTTGATTGATTTCTGTTCTTATCATTTTTATTTTCTGTTTTAAATATTCTTTGAATTTAATTTGCTGTTTTGTTTCTTGAAATAGATGTTTAAATTACTAAATTTCAGTTTTTGTTTATTTCTAATATTTAGAAATTAACGTTTTAGCTGCATCCTATAAGTTTTGATATATCATATTATCATTTTCTTTCCATTTAAAATATTTTCTAACTACTTTTGTGGTTCTTTGCTTACCTATGTGTTACTTACATGTGTGTTGCTAAATTTCTCCCAAATTTGGGGAGTTTACTCTACTTACTGTCTCTCATTCATTTTATTTTATTTTTTTAATTTTATTTTTACTTTATTTTACTTTACAATACCATATTGGTTTTGCCATACATTGACATGAATCCACCACGGGTGTATACAAGCTCCCAATCCTGAATCCCCCTCCCACCTCCCACTCCATATCCTCTCTCTGGATCATCCCCGTGCACCAGCCCCAAGAATCCTGTGTCCTGTATTGAACATAGGCTGTCATTTCATTTCTTACATGATAGTATATATGTTTCAATGCCATTCTCCCAAATCATCCCACTCCCTCAGAGTCCAAAAGTCCATTCTATACATCTGTGTCTCTTTTGCTGTCTCGCATACAGGGTCATCATTACCATCTTTCTAAATTCCATATATATGTGTCAGATATACTATATTGGTGTTTTTCTTTCTGGCTTACTTCACTTTGTATAATTGGCTCCAGTTTCATCCATCTCATTAGAACTGATTTAAATGAATTCTTTTTAATGGCTGAGTAATACTCCATTGTCTATATGTACCACAGCTTTCTTATCTCATTCATTTTATAGCTCAACTCCACTGTTATCAGAGAAAAGCCTCTGAATTATGTAAATCCATTGATAATTTTTAAAATTTGTTTTATGGCCAGCACATGCTCCATTTTGGAAAATGATCCATGTGGGTTTGAAAAGACAGTGTGTTCTGCAGCTCCTTGGTTTATATTGGATTTATGTAAATTAGGTCAAAATTGTGTTTCTGTTAATTGCATTTTTCAAAAAATTTTATATTCTTAGTAATTTTTGATTTGCTTGTGCCATCAGTAACAAGAGATTGTGCTCAGATTTCTTGTGTTTGTGGATTTGACAATGTCTTCTGCCTATTTTGCTTTATATTTTTTTCTTTGAAGCTAGAAAACTCCACACAAACAAATTAAAGATTGTTATATCTTCCTGCTCAACTGATCCTATTATCATTATGAAATATCTTTCTTGATCTTGTATAGTGCTTCTTTCTTTAAAGGCAACTTTGCTAGATAGTGCATGCAAGCTCAGTCCCTCAGTCGTGTCCAACTCTTTGTGACCCCATGATGGTAGCCTGCCAGGCTCCCCTGTCTATGGGATTCTCTAGTCTGATCCTATTATCATTATGAAATATCTTTCTTGATCTTGTATAGTGCTTCTTTCTTTAAAGGCAACTTTGCTAGATAGTGCATGCAAGCTCAGTCACTCAGTCGTGTCCAACCCTTTGTGACCCCATGATGGTAGCCTGCCAGGCTCCCCTGTCTATGGGATTCTCTAGGCAAGAATACTGGGACTGGGTTGCCATGCCCTCCTCCAGGGAATCTTCCCAACCCAGAAATCGAACCAGCATCTCCTGCATCTCCTTCACTGCAGGAGGATTATTTACCAGTGAGCCACCAGGGAAGCCTGGTAGATATTAAAACTATAGATTAAATACTTTCCTTTTGTTAGTGCTTGCATGGTATTTATATTTCCATCTTTTTATTTTCAATCTGCCTGTGTCCTCAAACATAAGGTGAATTTGTTGTAATTAGCAAAATGTTGTTATTTTGAGATCCTTCTGTGGTGGTCATTCAGTCGTGTCCAGCTCTTTGCCACCCCATGGGCTGTAGCCGGCCAGGCTCCTCTCTCCATGGGATTTCCCAGGCAAGAATACTGGAATGGGTTGTCAGTCCCTTCTCCAGGGGATCTTGACAACCCAGGGATCAAACTCAGGTCTTCCACAATGCAGGCAGATTCTTTACCATCTGAGTCAACCAGGAAGCAGTCTAACAATTTGTTTCATTGGGCTATTATACAATTTACATTTAGCTACAATTTAAAGCACATTGATTTGTGTTTAAATCTAAATTTTTATTTCATACTTTTTGCATCTGTTTTTAAAATTAATTGAAAAATATTCTATTTCGTCCCCTTATTTGGTTTACAGCTAAGCATTTTTCCAATGAGTCAACTCTTCTCATGAGGTGGCCAAAGTACTGGAGTTTCAGCTTTAGCATCATTCCTCATAGTCCATCATAAATTAGTATTATCACTCCATGGACAAGACAAGGTTATCAGAACATTTTAATCCTACTTATTCTCTTGTTTCTTGTATTTACACATTTTATTTCCATACATATTTGAAACTTCAAAAGATATTACAATGGCTATTTTACATATTCATTTAGATTTACATAAATAATTATACTCTCTGATCATCTTTATTTACCTTCTTTCATTGCTGTAGTTTTATATAGGATAATTTTATTTCTCCCTAAAGAACTCTGTTTGTACATATATTTATTGTGGATCTACTGGTGAGAAAACTAGGTTTTTTTTTTCCTTTTTTACCTGAAAATATATTTATTTGCCTTTATTTTGAATGACATTTTTGTTGATTATATTGTTCTGAACTGACAAAAATGTTCTATTAGCATTTAAAAAATAATATTTCATTATCATGAAGCTTCCATAGTTTCTGTTATATAATCAGCTGTTGCAATACAGTTGTTGTTTTGAAAATGTAGTGTCTTTTTTCCCCTCAGATGCTTTTGTATTTTGTTTCAAGCAGTTTTTCCCATGATATGGCTCTGAGTAATTTTTTCTTTGTTTTTCATGACTGATTTATAGAAGTTCTTGAATTTGTGGTTTGATATTTTTCATTTGTTTTTGGAAATTCTCAACCATCATTTTCTCCTCAAATATTGTTTCTTCTTCCCTCTCTTTTTTCATTTCCTGGGACTCCAATGACTTTTAGGAAGTATTATTATCTCTATGTCACTTCTGCTCCTTTATTCTGCTTATATTTCAGTCAATTTCCTGATAATCTTTCTTCTTCCTTTTTTGCTTCCCTGGTGGCTCAGAGGTTAAAGCATCTGCCTGCAATGCAGGAGACCCGGGTTCGATCCCTGGGTCGGGAAGATCCCCTGGAGAAGGAAGTGGCAACCCATTCCAGTATTCTTGTCTGGGAAATCCCATGGACGCAGGAGCCTGGTGGCCTACAGTCCACAGGGTCGCAAAGAGTCGGACATGACTGAGCGACTTCACTTCACTTAATTTTAATAATTAAATCTATTTATTAATTTTAGATAATTTTAAATTTTAAGATTTAATGCTTTTCAGCTTTAACATTTTTTAACTTTTTTAAAGATTTATTTTATAGACATTTGGCTATTCTGAGGAAAAGTTTTATTAATTTTTAAAACATATTAATTACAGGTATTTAATGATCCAATTTTATAACTCAAAAATGAGATTAATCATGCATGTTTCATATTGCCTCATGTGTATTGTCTATGTGTGTTTTCTCTTGGTTTTGGACATTCATTCCTATTTCTTGATGAGATTGTCAAACTTTATTAAATACGTGGCATTGTTTATGAAAAATTGTAGAGATTCTGCTTGACACTATCTTCCAATGGATGGAATTTAGTATTTTTTTTAATGGTCAAACTGAGTAAAGTCAGCTCACCTTGAGATTCTTTTCTTCTTCAGAGCTTGAACTCTAATTTTTGACTCCTCAGCACTTGGAGACCACAAGAACTACTGCTTAAAGTTTTTCCACTTAGTAGCCAAACCACCACATTCAGAAAACAAAAATCATGGCATCCAGTCCCATCACTTCATGGCAAGTAGATGGGGAAACAGTGGAAACAGTGGCTGACTTTATTTTGGGGGGCTCCAAAATCACTTCAAATGGTGACTGCAGCCATGAAATCAAAAGACACTTACTCCTTGGAAGGAAAGTTATGACCAACCTAGACAGCATATTAAAAAATAGAGACATTACTTTGCCAGCAAAGGTCAAGGCTATGGTTTTTCCAGTAGTCACATAGGGATGTGAGAGTTGGACTATACAGAAAGTTGAGCGCCGAAGAATTGATGCTTTTGAACTGTGGTGTTGGAGAAGACTCTTGAGAGTCCCTTGGACTGCAAGGAGATCAAACCAGCCCATCCTAAAGGAGATCAGTCATGGGTGTTCATTGGAAGGACTGATATTGAAGCTGAAACTCCAATACTTTGGCCACCTGATGTGAAGCACTGACTCATTTGCAAAGACCCTGATGCTGGGAAAGATTGAAGGCAGGAGGAGAAGGGGACAACAGAGGATGAGATAGTTGGATGGCATCACCAACTCAATGGACATGAGTTTGGGTAGGCTCCGGGACTTGGTGATGGACAGGGAGGTCTAGCATGCTGCAGGCCATGGGGTCGCAAAGAGTCGGACACGAGTTAGCGACTGAACGGAACTGAACTGAACTGAGCCACTTTCTGCTTGATTTCGGAACATAAAGTTCTGTGCATTCACAGTTTAGGAATTTGCAAATGTATCTAGGAAAAAATTGTGATATTTCTGTTGGATTCGTTTTTCTGTGACTTGATTTTTCTGAAATTTTAGGCAGCAATCTTAGTGACCTTGAAGGTGAAGGTGAAGTCGCTCTCTTTAACCTCTGAGCCACCAGGGAAGCCCTAGTGACCTTGATAACCTTGAATTTTGAATTCTCTTTCCCCAAGCCCAGTGAGACTGAGCTACAAGCCCTAACCTACTTCCTGCTGTTCTCCACCTATACTATAGGGTGAAAACAAGCCACCCCCCAAGAGAGTGTGCATCTTGGCATCTAATATAAAGCTTATTGCTCTCATGCTTTTCCATTCTCCTAAGGATTTGGTTTCCCCTGTCCATGTAGTGTTATTCTTCGATGTCTTGAGGAAGGGGAAAAGAAAGGGAAAAAAACCTCAGCTTTTAAGATTCTTAATTAAATTTGCAGTTGTAATTAGTCAGGGGTGGGGGTTAGTTTTATTCAGGTACTGTGACATGGCCAGAGGTAGTATTCTTATTTCAGTAACTTTTACTTTAAAACTTCATCACTTCTGCTTTTCTGAGGTCCGTTTTCTTGCTCTTTTTCTTACTCATTACCTTGAAAGTTCTCTTCATCAATTTGCATTCTTTCTTGAATAGTTTTCAAGGCTGTGCTTTTCTTTTGAGCTTCACTTTAGCTATATTCCACAGGTTGTGGTTTCTAGTTTGTATCGCCCACTTCTACCTGCCCCTAAACCACTTCCCTGAGTGTTTTGGAATTTCCCTTTAGGTTTCTTATTTAAAGTAAGATTTTGTAAGAAAAGTTGTTTCAAAATTTCTAGATGCTAGAGAATTTTTATTTCTGGCTTTGTTAATAATTTTCAATCACAGGTAATAAATATATTATTCACATTTTGGAATTTGTTGAGGTTCTTTTTTAGCCTAAGATATGAATTTTAATGAAATTTTTCATGACACTTGAAAGTGCATTCTCTGTTTTCAGATTACTCTCCCCCACCTCCCAGCCCATCTCTCTGTCTCTCTTTGTTTCTCTGTCTGTCTCATTGACTGGTTTCTGGCCTGAGTTCAACATTGTTATGATCCTTAGTTTCATTTTTTTTGTCCTTGTACTTTGCCCAATATTTTATTTTTAATCTTTCCAAATCATATTTTTTTCATTGCTTGCATAAGTAACTCACAATTTTATTTTTCATCACATTATTTTACTTTAAATAAGTTAGGCCACTTACTATCATTGATATTTTGGAGAAATTTGAGTTTAATTTGGCATATATTTTATGCTATGCCTTCTGCTTATATAACTTTGTTTTTTAAGACTCTAACTCTGTAGTGATTTGCATTGTTTCCTCTGAAAAAGGACTTTTTATTTTATCTATAAGTTTATATATTACTAATATGCACTACATATTTAGACTGCATTACTGCTGTATTATTAACAATGGTAACATTTCCATGTCTTCTCTTCTTGATTCTCTCACAGTCTAACAAATTGAATTTACTATGTTATTTTTGGTTTTATCTACCTTTGTGCTACATATTTATGTTTTTAAAATCAACAGTAAATGATAGTCTTGACTTCCAGGTACTATAAATTAGGATATAGTTTCATGTACATACATGCTAACAACAAACACATGTTACTCCTCGCTTCTGGACTTTTTCTGATTTCTTGGCAAACTCTGGCTGTCAGAAGTGAGTGCTTTTATTTTGAAAAATATTTGTTTATTGCATTTATATTCAAGGACAGTTTTTCTGTGTATAGCATTCTTGGGTCAAAATTAAATATATAACACCTTTGTATTCTTGTGTTTAATACTGCTGAGGAAAAATGTAAAGGCAGCCTAATATTTCCACCTCTTTTTTTACATGTATTAAACTTTAAAGGAGTACTTCTATCTTTGAAGTTTAGAAACTTTATTGCAATGTATCCAATGGTTTTTTTAATTGAAGTATAGTTGATTTACAGGGTTGTATACATTTCTACTGTACAGCAAAATGATTCTGTTTTGTATATATGTGTGTATATATATATATACACACACATTATTCTTATACTTTTCCATCATGGTTTATCATAGGACATGAATATAGTTATCTGTGCTATACAGTGGACCCTGGTGTTTATCCATCCCGTATATATTAGCTTAGCCTCCCACTTCATCCCTCCTCCAACCCCCCTCCCCCTGCTTGGCAACCACAAATCTGTTCTCTGTGTCTGTGAGTCTGTTTCTGTTCTGTAGATAGGTTCATTTGTGTCATATTTTAGCTTCCACACAGAAGTGATATCATATGATATCTGTCCTCTTTCTGACTTACTTCACACAGTATGATGATAAACAAATGGGATGTAATGAAACTTACAAGCTTTTGCACAGCAAAGGAAACCACAAAAAAAGAGAAAAGACAGCCTGCAGAATAGGAGAAAATATTTGCAAATGATGTGACCAACAAGGGCATAATTTCCAAAATGTGTGAATGGCTCATGCAACTTAACAACAAAACAAACAACCTAACTGAAAACTGGGTGGAAGAAATAGACATTTCTCCAAAGAAGAAATGTAAATGACCAATAGGGACATAAAAAGATGCCTGACATCACTAATTATTAGAGAAATGCAAATCAAAGCTATAATGAAATATCACCTCATACCAGTCAGAAAGGCTGCCTTTAAGAAGCCTATAAACAATAAATGCTGGAGAGGGTTTGGAGAAAGGGGAACCCTCCTACACTGTTGATGGGAATGTAAATTGGTACAACCACTATGGAGACCAGCATGGAGGTTCCTTAAGAAACTCAACGTAGAGCTACCATATGATCCAGTCATCCTATTCCTAAGTATATATATGAGAAAAAACATGAAAAGGATACACGTACCCCAATGCATGTATGTGTGGTGTTTATTGCAACACGATTCACATTCACTATTCATATATACCACATTTTCTTAGGCATTCATCTGTTGATGGACATTGAGGTTGTTTCCATGTCTTGCCTCTGTGTGTGTATGTGTGTGTGTGTGTGTGTGTGTGATGGAATATAACTTAGCCATTAAATTAACAAATTAATGCCAGTTACAGCAACATGGATGAATACAACTACAACATATCTAGTTTTAATTATTCTTGCATATAGTATGCCATTTCAGCATTTGCTCCAATACTTCTTTGATATCGGAAATTTTTCTTCAGTGGAATCTATTTCTTTGTTTATTTACTTTGGAACTCTGGGTATTTTTCTTCTGGCTTTCCTAGCTAAATGTTTCCTTCTGTATTTTAACCTTTTATTTCCATTCTTTTCAGCTTCTTTTTTACTTATTTCTATTCTCTGTGTACCTTACATATATTTAGCAGTTTTAATTTTTATAGTGCTTCTAATTTTACTTTTATTTCAATTATGATTTAGTTTTTTTCCTTTTACTTCTTTCCTTAGCTTTGATAATCTATGTTCTATTTTTTACTTATTTGTTAGTATCTTTTCTGAGGTCTTGTGTCCATGTTTTATATTCCTAATTAATAGGAGAATCACTACATTGAGATTCTGGAATAGTAATTCCAAGATATTTTGTTTCAATTTTCATTGTTTCTTGGCAATATTTTTCTGATGAGTTTTCATTATCTGTCTTGTTTTCTGTTCCTTTCCTCCTGTTTTGCTCATTATTTTTGTATGTATGCATCCTTATATGAGGTAATTTTTCTCATTATATATCTGAGGAATTTCACCTGGGAAAGGACCTGTGGTTGGTGCAGATTAATGGTTACTTTACATATGATATAAAAGTAATCTTTATTTCTCCCAATCCATACATAGGAGCTATTTTGGCAGAACTTTTTATAATACAAAAGTCCTATCTGCTCCTTCTCCTATTTACCATGTAGACAGACTGTTCCTTCTCAATGGGACTTTCTAGCTAATTCTCTGTTTGACCCTATGTTCTCTGCTTTTCAAATATATGACATATTGATGTCAGGGAAATTATTGTTGCCTAGTTTTGGTCCTATGTCCAACAGTTGCAAACAAGAGTAGTCTGCATTCAGTTCAGTTCAGTTCAGTTCAGTCACTCAGTCGTGTCTGACTCTTTGCGACACCGTGAACCACAGCACGCCAGGCCTCCCTGTCTATCACCAACTCCCACAGTTCACTCAAACTCACGTCCCTCGAGTCAGTGATGCCATCCAGCCATCTCATCCTCTGTTCATCAGGTATTCTATCAGATCTAGTCCCTTAAATCTATTTCTCACTTCCACTGTATAATCATAAGGGATTTGATTTAGGTCATACCTGAATGGTCTAGCGGTTTTCCCTACTTTCTTCAATTTAAGTCTGAATTTGGCAACAAGGAGCCCATGATCTGAGCCACAGTCAGCTCTGGGTCTTGTTTTTGCTGACTGTATAGAGCTTCTCCATCTTTGGCTGCAAAGAATATAATCAATCTGATTTGGGCGTTGACCATCGGTGATGTCCATGTGTAGAGTCTTCTCTTGTGTTGTTGGAAGAGGGTGTTTGCTATGACCAGTGATTTCTCTTGGCAAAACTCTATTAGCCTTTGCCCTGCTTCATTCCGCATTCCAAGGCCAAATTTGCCTGTTACTCCAGGTGTTTCTTGACTTCCTACTTTTGCATCCAGTACCCTATAATGAAAAGGACATCTTTTTTGGGTGTTAGTTCTAAAAGGTCTTGTAGGTCTTCATAGAATTGTTCAACTTCAGCTTCTTCAGCATTGCTGGTTGGGCCATAGACTTGGATTATTGTGATATTGAATGGTTTGCCTTGAAAATGAACAGAGATCATTCAGTCTGCATTCAGTGTACTCTTTTTACCTTAAAAATAATATCTTATGGTTTTCTGGCGACCAACTGCAGTAAGTACCCCATTTCTACCTTTTTCTCCAAAGCTTATTTGTGGTTTGGGGTTTTACTGACACTTAATTTATTTAAAACTGGGCTTTGCCTGTTTCTTACTTTCCCTGATGCATTGGTTTTTATGTAATTGGAGAAGGGGAAATTTAACTTTTCATCATCAGTTTCAAATTGGATGGCTGAGCTGCATTTCAAACTTTGATATTAAGAACATAAAGGAAGTATAGAAAACTCCTGTTTCAAGCATCTCATTTTGCAGAAGGTGAAATTCAGGCTAAAGTAAAATGACTCCGAAGGCAATATCAAACCTGTTATAAACAGTGAAATAAAAACCCATCCCATATCTCTTAATTGTCAATCTAACGCCATTTAAGCTGCACAAACTATTCCATTTCAAAACTTCTAGTGAAACATGTCTCAAAGCAAGTATCTTGTGAGCAAGTTAGGAAAATATTTGCAAAAATTGGAACTATGGACGAATTTTCTCAGTAAGCAAGGAACAACTTTCTTCTAACATTTCCACTAGAATAGGAGAAAAAAAAAAAGATATTTTGATGTAGGTCCAAATTAAATATTAAGGTAATTTTAGGGATTAATGGTGTGATGATGTAAGTTTTGTAGATGATGGTGGAGTTATATTCCTATTGAATACTGTGCACCAAGCATGCCTGATTCTGTACTGCTGTGCTATCATTCTTTTTTGGGAGTTATGTGAGGAAAGCAAAATCAAGGGCACTTAATGATTTTCTGACACTTAGCTTGATATACACAGAGATTTATTCTGGGCTTGTGGGCTACTGTGTGCTTTGGAATAAAACCTCATTTTTGTTTCTAAACCCAAGTTTTAATTTATTAACTCATCAGTCTACATTTGTGCTAGATGCAGTTCTGTACACGGGTTAGAGAGTGACTGGAAAAAAAAAAGTCTCAGCCTTCATAGCGCTAATACTTTGATATAAGAGATAGACAATAATCATATTTATGGGTAAATAGATTGAGAGCCAGATAACTGATTTTTGCCATGAACGATGAAGTCCTGAGTGAATGTGGCTTCTTCATGTCCCTTCTGTTACTTTGTTCTTGTTTAGTCACTAAGTCCTCTCTGACTCTTTTGTGACCCCATGGACTGTAGCCTGCCAGGCTCCTCTGTCCACAGGATTTTCCAGGCAAGAATACTAGAGTGGGTTGCCATTTCCTTCTCCAGGGGATCTTTCCCAACCCAGGGATCGAACTCACATCTCCTGCGTTGGCAGGCGGATTCTTCACCACTAAGCCACCAGGGAAGCCTCATGTTACTTAGAGCTGTGCCCATGTTTGAAGAACTTTGGGAGTTTTAAGGGAATCGGTCTAAGGATTATAGAACTGCAGGCTCACCGGTATACAATTTCAGGTTGGAGGTAGGTGGTATTTTAACTCTTAAATGTCTACCTTATTAGCATAACATGAACTTCATCTTGTCCCATGGCTATATAATTTTAATTTTAATTCATAATGTATTTGTGTGCCATCAGATCTGATTAAGCTACCAGTTCATTAGACTTCTATGAAGTACCATAGAGTGACAGGGGTGGGAACAACAGTATTATAGAAAAAAAGAACCTTCTGTAGTGACATTTGAGTTGAAATGTAATTGATGAGAAAATGAAGGCTTGCAAAGACTTCAGTGTAGAGCGTGGGAATAACAGGCTTGACATGTTTGCGGCATAGAAAGGAGGATAGAGTGCTGAAAGATTAAATTTTGGTGACGGGCAGGAATCAAATCATAGAGACCTTGAAGGCCTGGAAGGACTAGGGATTTTACTCTCACTGTTATAGGACGCAATTGGTGGTTTTTTATTTGTTTGCTTGTTTAGTAAAAGAGTAACAGGTTGGTTTATGTTTAGCTGCTGCATAGAGGATTAATTGTAAAGGACAGGATGGAAGCAGGAAGATCAGTTACGAGCCTTTTGTAGTAATTCAGGCTGGTCTTCATGGGATAGCAGTGGACATGGAGCGGTGTAGATACATACCAGATATTCACCGGTTTCAAAATATCTGAAAACATAGGGGAAGCATTGAATTATTTTTATTATATATTTTTCAGGTTAGTGGTTGCATTTATGACTTTAAAGTAATTTTTTCACCTGAAAATTTCTCTAGAGGTTGAAGGAAATGGTTATCTGATGAGGGAAATTTGGCTCTGGCTTGAACTCTTCCACAAGCCCCCACTCTTAGCTCCCGCTGCAGGTGGTCCACCCATAGCCTTTTATTCTGGGGTCTACTGTTTCATGCGACTCTCTCCTGAGAATGATTGGAAAGATGGTTCAGTGTTACTCAGATTCACGTTGACTACCCAACTTCTGCAAAATTTTAGATATGCTTGTATGAAAAACAGTGTTTAGGAGGCGTCCTTGCTGCCTCTACTCCACTCTGTAATTCTGATCCCTTTTTTCCTCTACTTCACAGCTGAGCGGTATGCATCTCTCTGTAGGTTGAATTGTTGTTCAGTCGCTCAGTCGTGTCCAGTTCTTTGCAATTCATGGACTGCAGCCTGCCAGAATTCACTATCTCCCGGAGTAGGTGGGATGGAGAGCCAAACTTCAGAGATGAGATAGACATTTACTTTGACCTACTAGAGGGTGAAAATAATCAGGGTTTTCACTTAATTTCTGGTGGGAGATGCAGCCCATGGGAAAAAGTAAGGGGAGGAAATGCAACGAGGTTCCCTCTGAGCTCTCTTTTACTGACTGTCGTGATAGTGAGGTGGTAGTGAGGATCGCTTTTGGGTGTGAGGCTAGTTCCTTGCCCAAGCACACCTTACAAAGCTGAACAGGGCTTCTTTCTCAGTGTGCAGTCATTAATTCAACAAATATTCACTGAGTATCTACTTTATTTCAGGTACTACAGCAGGCGCTAAGGTCAGAGAAATGAAAAGATAACCAGAGTCAACTGCCCTCAGTGTCTTAAAACATCAACTGCTTTACAGTATAAACCTTAAAGTCTTATAATATTTCTACATGAAATCAGATGTTTTAACTTTTCAATGATTGTATATGCTTATGTGGGTTAATTGGAATATGAAAATGAATTATTTCTTGTTCAGTGATTCCATTTTCTAGTTATCTATAATCATATTTACCCTATTTATTCAGCTTAACTTCTCCTCTTTTATTCCGTTTCTTTGGCCAGTACAAACTTTATCATCTTCTGAATGGAATTTTAACTTGGAACATCAAATAAATGATGACTGTGATCTTATACATGGAAACTTTCTCATTTTCTAGGTCAGTCCCCTGGAAGCCTATGCCATATTTTAGATTAGACAGTGAATTAAGTACCAGGCTTAAATGACTCCACTCTGTCAATGATCAGTTATGTCATTTTTTTGTGCCTGCACTATATGAAGATCTTTCTGAAATTGTTTGATTTATTTATTGCTATATAAACAAACCTACCCAGATCTTAGTGGCTTAAAATTTGTTATTTCTCACTATTTTGCAATCTGAGCTAGACTTTGGTAGGTGGTTCCTCTGTTCAAGGAGGTGACTGCTCTTGCTTGACTATCCAGAATGATTTCTTTACTCAAGTGTCTCACATCCACTGTGATGGATGGAATAACTAGGGATTGGCTGGATATTTCTCTTTATCCACCTGTTCTGTCAATCAGAGTAGTTGGATTTCTTTAAGTAATAGCTCTGAGTTCCAAGGGAGAGCATTACAATACAAACCCCAATGCCCCATGGGCAAGTCCCTATTAAGCCTCTGTTTGTATTTTGCTTGTCAGTGTTCCACTGGTCAAGGATAGTCAAGTGGTCTGTCTCTGAGTCAATGTGGAAAGGAACTAGGTGAACACATGTGTACCAAGCAGGCTGGTGCATTAGTGGGTCATAACGATGTAAAGCTGTGGGTTTCTCTGGGGCTCAGTCAATAAAGAATCTGCCTGCAAGGCAGGAGACCCAGGATTGATCCCTGGGTCAGAAAGATCCCCTGGAGAAGGAAATGGCAAACCACTCCAGTATTCTTGCCTGGGAAATCCTATGGACAGAGGAGCGTGGCAGGCTACAGTCCATGGGGTTGCAAGAGTCAGACGTGACTTAGTGACTAAACCACCAGTATAACAGTTACCACAGGTTTCCCTCTGGCCTCTGATGATTCATTTCCCCCTAACATCAAAAATATATTCAGCCCTTTCTAAGAATCACAATGTCATTCTATTATAACCTCAGACATAGGCTTCAAACTTAGGCTTAATATTCATAATATCATCATATAAACTGAGTCCAAGTGTGGCTGAGGCTCCTGGTGTGAAATTCTTAATGTGCAACTTTTTAAGCAACTTGTCTTTATTTTTAATTTAATTTTTAATTAGATGAAAATTGCTTTACAATGTTGTGTTGGTTTCTGCCATACAACAGTGCAAAGCAGCCATACTGAGTACAGAATATTATAAACTAAAAATTAAGTTATCTGTTCCTTCTACCCATCCCCAACTCCAACCTCAACATACAATGATGAGATAGGAGCAGGATAATTTAAAGTAATAATTCTCTTCAAGAGTGGTGGTGGTATGTGTATAACATAGTAGTCACTGCTGCTGCTGCTAAGTTGCTTCAGTTGTGCGACCCCATAGATGGCAGCCCAGCAGGCTCCCCTGTCCCTGGGATTCTCCAGGCAAGAACACTGGAGTGGGTTGCCATTTCCTTCTTCAATGCATGAAAATGAAAAGTGAAAGTGAAGTCGCTCAGTTGTGTCCGACTCTTTGCGATCCCATGGACTGCAGCCCACCAGGCTCCTCTATTCATGGGATTTTCCAAGCAAGAGTACTGGAGTGGGGTGCTATTGCCTTCTCCAGTAGTAGTCACTGCTTCATAGCAATTCTGGAACCCACCTGGGTAAATATTTTCAGTTCTCTCTCCTCTGAGATTGGTGGCTCAGACAGTAAAAAAATCCACCTGCAATGTAAGAGAAGCAAGTTTGATCTCTTGGTTAGGAGAATCCCCTGGAAAAGGAAATGCTACCCACTCCAGTTTTCTTGCCTAGTGAATTCCATGGACAGAGGAGCCTGGTAGGTTACAGTCCATGGGGTTACAGAGTCAGACACGACTGAACGACTAACAGAACACATTTCTTTCATATCCAAGGAATAAATAACAAGCTTCTGATGAAAACATGTAATGTTTAAATCAGTGTGTCAAGACTCTTGAGAGTCCCTTGGACTGCAAAGGGATCAAACCAGTCAATCCTAAAAGAAATCAGTCCTGAATATTCTTTGGAAGGACTGAGGCTGAAGCTGAAACTCTAACACTTTGGCCACCTGATGCAAAGAACTGACCCATTAGAAAAGACCCTCATGCTGGGAAAGATTGAAGGCAAGAGGAGAAGGGGATGATAGAGGATGAGATGGTTGGGTGGCATCACTGACTCCATGGACATGAGTCTGAGTAAGCTCCAGGAGCTGGTTATGGACAGGGAAGCCTGGTGTGCTGCAGTCCACAGGGTTGCAAAGAGTCGGACACAACTGAGCAACTGAACTGAGCGGAATCATTAAGTGGGCTTCCCTGTGACTCAGACAGTAAAGAATCTGCCCGAAATGCAGGAGACCTGTGTTCAATCCTTGGGTTGGGAAGATCCCCTGGAGGTGGGCATGGTAACCCACTCCTGTGTTCTTGCCTGGAGAATTCCCATGGACAGAAGAGCCTGGTGGACTACAATCCATGGGTTCAAAAAGAGTCAGATATGACTGAACAACTAAACACAGCCCAGGAGAATCATTACTACGAAAACTTGGTATGATGCTGCAGGGTTTTTCCTTCTGGGGATCTCTTTCATTCAGTGGGTTCAAGTGTATGAAATGGCTCAAGCCTGAAAGCTCTTTTTCTTCAATATAGTCTGAACAATGTATAGACTGAACAACATCTTTGTTGTCTGCTTCTTTATTTTGTTCCAGGTGCTTTGTGTTCTATTAGTCATCTCCATAGGTCTGTGAGGATCAGGCTCCCCTGCTTGTCATGACAATCTTGCTGCTAATTACATTTATTGTGTCCATTATATTTCTGGTGATTAAAATACTGAATTGATTATTTGGGGACTTTATCATCCCATTTACTACCTGGGATCCTCCTTATGTAAAAGCCCTGGCCTTCAGAGGACAATTGCTACTGAGATTGTCCATTTAGAATTTCAGAGTCCATTCCTCCACAATTACAGCCTTGATCTTGGCATAGCAGGCTTGCTGGGATTGAGAATTCAAACTTCTCTGGAGTTCTGCTACTCATAGAATTAAGTCTTGGCCCTGATCCTTAGACTTCCCTGACCTTCAGGTACAGCAGATGAGACTCTGTTCTTTATATGTTGCCTAGGAGACTTTGTCTTTCACAATTTGATTTATATTCGTCATTCATCACCCTCAGCCTTTGCTTTCTTCTTTCAATGCACCAAATGGCTCTTTCTATAGTTATTCAATTCCATAGTCCTCATCATTACTATTTTCCCCAAACTTTTCATGTGCCTGAGCACCCATCCTTTCCATTGGCCTACCTTTCCAGTTCACAACTGAAATAAACTTAGGAACTATACTGAAACCACACACTAGAAGCTCTCAGTGCCTGTGATGATGTTCTCAGACCTAGATTGAGATCCAGCTCCAAATATCACTTTTCAATCAGCTTCTTAGGGTCATTCCTGGTACCAACTGTCACAAGTTCTCTGGGGAATACATTCTGATATTTGTAAGCAGAATCTTTGTTGAGAAATTGTTTCAGGAACAACACATGCATGAGATAAGGGAAGTAGGACTTGTCAAAGGAAGATGCTGAGCAATTGCAACAGAGACCTCAGGGCATATTATACTTTGGTGAGTTCTTATGCTGAGTGTAGTGCAGTGTGTTCGTTGCTCAGTTATGTCTGACTCTTCGCATCCCAGTGGAGTGTAGCCCACGAAGTTCTTCTGTCCATGGGATTCTCTAGACAAGCATACTGGAATGGATTGCCATCCCCTTCTCCAGGGGATCTTCCCGACCCAGGGATCGAACCCAGGCCTCCTGTATTACAGGCAGACTCCTTACTGTCTGAGCCACCAGGGAAGCCCTTGTGCTGAACAACCCTTCAAAATGATTCAACTTGGGTAAGCAGTCCAGCCCTTGCCTTTCCACACTGAACTTCCACTGGAGCTGCTATACTCTTGGATACAAGTTGACTTATAGGGAAGGTGAGTAACCTTGATCAAGGTAGCTTCTTTTTGTGAAGGATAGACAAAACGGGAGAACACAGTTGTGAGCTGTCCTTAGCTAATGCCTCCAGGAATTGAGAGTTGAGTGTCATAGAACTCAGAAGTGCATGCCACCACACACAGTAACTAAGCCAACTGCTAGAGTCACTAGGCTCTTCAAGCTGATCTTTCATGCTTGTAGGCATGCTCAGTGCCTCAGTCATGTCTGACTCTTTGTGACTCCATGGACTGTAGTGGAGTGGGTTGCCATTTCCTTCTCCAGGGGCTCATCCCAACCCAGGGATGGAAACCGCATCTACTGCATCTTCTGCACTGGCAGGCGGATACTTTACTACTGAGCTACATGGGACACCCACATCCCTTCTTAACTCTTTCTGAGAATAATATCTAACTTTTCCAGGGGAAGTGGTTTTCTCAAGTCCAACCATGTGCACCATCTTCTGAAATATCTAACTCCTCCTATAGCTGTTTGTAGTCTCAAAGATGAACATCTGATAAGCAAGATGAATCAACATACTCCGGGCATCCTTTCTTAACTGCAAACATTATCTCCTGAATTAATTTAGATCAATTAAAGCACTTCTTTATTAATTTTTAACAATGGTTTTATTGAGATTTAAGTCATATACCATAAAATTCACCCTTTTAAAGCATATAATTCAGTCATTGCTAGTATATTCAGAGTCCTACAATGACTTTCACTGTCTAGTTTTAGGTTCCCTTGTGGCTCAGCTGGTAAAGAATTTGCCTGCAATGTGGGAGACTTGGGTTTGATCCCTGGGTTGGGAAGATGCCCTGGAGAAGGGAAAGGCTACCCACTCCAGTACTCTGGCCTAGAGAATTCCATGAACTGTATAGTCCATATACTTGCAAAGAATTGGACATGACTGAGTGACTTTCACTTTCACTTTCTAATTTTACATTCTAATTTTTGGTTACTGATTTCACTAATTTTACTCTCTAATTTCACTTTCTAATTTTAGAATATTTTAATTACCCTAAAAAAGAAACCCTGGACTGAGCATTCACTCTCCATCTGCTGCTAACCTCAACCTCTTCACAAATCTACTTTTTGTCCCTGATGATTTGCTTACTCTGGACATTTCATATAAACAGAACGATACAGTATGTGGTCTTTGGTGAGTGGCTTCTTTAACTTGACCTACGTTTCCATGTTGTAGTATATATCAGAACTTCATTCTTTACATTGCAGGATAATATCCCATTGTATGTTATACTGCATGTTCTTTAACCCATTCGACAGTTAATGGACATGTGGGTTGTTTCCATGTTTTAACTTTTATGGATAATGCTGCTGTGAAGATTCATACCTCATAATTTTCTAAACTTGATACCACAGAGAGCAACTCACTACCCTACTCATTTTGCCTCAGCTTGGCCTGCTTTCAACATTTCCAGGCAGCTATTCTAGAATAGGGGTTTCCCAGGTGGTGCCACAGGACTCAAAAAGGTCAGTTTTCATTCCAATACCAGAGAAAGGCAATGCCGAAGAATGTTCAAGCTACAGCAAAATTGCACTCATTTCACACACTAGCAAGCTAATGCTCAAAATTCTCCAAGAGAGGCTTCAACAGTACACGAACCGAGAACTTCCACATGTTCAAGTTAAATTTAGAAAAAGCAGAGATCAAATTGCTAACATACATTGAATCATAGAAAAAAACAAAAGAATTCCAGAAAAACATCTAATTCTGTTTCACTGACTAGACTAAAGCCTATGACTGAGTGGAATACAACAAACTGTGGAAAATTCTTAAAGAAAGGGGAATACTAGACCACCTTACCTGCCTCCTGAGAAACCTGTATGCAGATCAAGAAGAAACAGTTAGAACTGGACATGGAACGACGGACTGGTTCAAAATTGGGAAAAGAGTACGTCAAGGCTGTATACTGTCACCCTGCTTATTTAACTTATATGCAGAGTACATCATGTGAAATGCCAGGCTAGATGAAGCACAAGCTGGAATCAGGATTGCCAGGAGAAATATCAATAATCTCAGATATGCAGATAACACCACCCTTATGGCAGAAAGCAAAGAAGAACTAAAGAGCCTCTTGATGAAGGTGAAAGAGGACAGTGAAAAAGTTGATTTAAAACTCGACATTCAAAAAACAAAGATAATGGTATTTGGTCCCATCACTTCATGGCAAATAGATGGGGAAACAGTGAGAGACTTTATTTTCTTGGGCTCCAAAAATCACTGCACATGGTGACTGCAGCCATGAAATTTAAAAAGAGACTCGCTCCATGGAAGAAAAGCTATGACAAACCTAGACAGCATATTGAAAAGCAGAAACATTACTTTGCCAACAAAGGTCCGTCTAGTCAAAGCTTTGGTTTTTCCAGTAGTCACGTACGGATGTGAGAGTTGGACCATAAAGAAGGTTGAATGCCAAAGAATTGATGCTTTTGGACTGTGGAGAAGACTCCTGAGAGTCCCTTGGACTGCAAAGGGATCAAACCAGTCAATCTGAAGGGAACTCAATCCTGAATATCCATTAGAAGGACTGATGCTGAAGCTGAAGCTCCAATACTTTGGCCACCTGATGTGAAGAGCCGACTCATTAGAAAAGGCCCTGATGCTGGGAAAGATTGAAGGCAGGAAAAGGGGAAGACAGAGGATGAGATGGTTGGATGGCATCACTGACTCAATGGACATGAGTTTGAGCAAGCTCCAGGAGATGGGAAGGTCAGGGAAGCAGAGCGTGCTGCAGTCCATGGGATCACAGGTAGTTGCACATGACTGAGGGGCTGAACAGCAGGTGGTACTGTTGGTAAAGAGCCCACCTGCCAAAGCAGAAACATAAGAGACATGGGCTGGATCCCCGGGTTGGGAAGATCCCGTGGAGGAGGGCACAGCAACCCACTTCTGTATTCTTGCCCAGAGACTGCTATGGACAGAGGAGATTGGCAGGCTACAGTCCATAGGGTCACAAAGAGTTGGACATGCCTGAAGTGAGTTAGCATGCACAGCACTGCATTCTAGAATAACAGAAAGGAAGTGGAGCAGGAGAGAGAACAGTCCTTTATTTCAGTTTTCCACAAAGCCTAGGTACACCACTCTTCTTCCCACAGTTTGGTCACAGGATCTGTTAAAATGTCCCACTTTACATAACTTGGTTTGGGCTAGGAATCTATCATGTGCATACAACAGAGTTCAGCCTAATGCTTGACCTCTGATAACACTGAACAATGCTACCAGCAGTGAAGCTGTTTAAATAATAGAAGTCCAAAGTTTAGGCATAACTCACAGCTGCTTCTTCACTGTACCTCCTTCATCTCTGTGGAAATAACCTCTGTGGGAATAATGTCCAGTCTTAAAGATCCAAACTCCAAAACTTACTTTGCTCAGAAGGCTCCCCAGTATTTAATCACCTCTTCCATTTCAGGCTTAAACAATTTGTTCTGCACCTTTCTTTAGGGTTTGTGGCTTCTGTGCTCAGTCATGTCTGACTCTTTGCAATCTCATGGACTGCAGCCCACCAGGCTCCTCTGTCCATGGGATTCTCTAGGCAATACTGGATTGGTTTGCCATGCCCTCCTCGAGGGGATCTTCCCTAGCCAGGGACTGAAACTGTGTCTCTTGCATCTCCTGCATTGGAGACAGATTCTTTACCACTGAGTCACCTGGGAAGCCTATTTAGGGTTATATTTATGTGAATTAAATTACCATTGGTTTACATATCTGCCTTCTTCATTAGGCATTTAGATTTTTGAGACCTGGGACTCTTTTTGTTCAACTTTGTGTTTCTAATAGTTCTCACAGTGATTAATTCAACAAACACAAATTTTTATGTATGAGTCACCTATTCTATTCTTAAAACTATGATAGTCCTGGGGATAGAAAAATGAATTAGATCCTTTGAGAGGTTTACATTCTATTATAGGAGGCTATATTAAAATCAGTGAGAATAAACTGTATGCGTGTTGTTATGATAAAAATAAGAATAAGCACAGGGCACAGGAAGTCACAAGAACGTGTAGTCAATTCTGCTCAGATCATAGAATCAGATTTATAGGTGAATCTACTCTTAAGCCCAAGGAGGGAATTCCCTTTAGCTTCTGACAAACAGATGTAGTGCGTAAATGAGGATTAATTTCCACTGCAGTTGAGTTCACTAATGAGCCTATGTCAGAGTCACAGTGTGGCCACAAGTGGTCAACTGATTTCTACTGTGATTTCTAGTTCACTGGGACACATATCAGACAGCAGATCTCTTCTCCCTTTGTGTCTGAATAGGAATTAGGGAGCCAGACCTCTTCCGGGGAATAGGAAGCATCCTAAGAAAGTCCTTCTAGACCATCCTTACTGGTTATGTTTGTCTGGGAAGGAGCCACCACACCCTTTTGTAACATGTACTTCTGCAAAGGGCCAAAAATTAAAAGGCTTACTTCACATGTAGCTTCTCTCTTTCTTCTTTAAGGCAGTATTTTTGATGAAAAAAGAAGTTGGTGGCAAGATAAATTGCATTCTACCAGTTAGTCACTGAAATCAGATCCCTTTTAACCAAATATGAAAGGTATATAAGGGGAAACTATCAATACAGTTGGTAACTGTCCACTTCATTCAGAATTTCAAGAGAAAACTAAAAAATAATTACCACTTGCTAATGGTATTATAATAATGAGTAAGTTTCAGTAAAGATTTAGAAAAAAGTGACATATTTAGCTCTATAGTACAATAGCTTTATTGATCATTATCATTTTTTGCTTGTTTTAGTGTAGATTGGAATTCACTTGTGAAAATAGTTTCATTGTACCAAGGAGCCCTTGCCTTTTCCTAAACTGAGATTTTACTTTAGAGATTGTATTTTAATTACTTAAAATTCATTAGGCATACGGATAATTAATCCCTGGGAGAGTTTTCCTCACTATCATGCTAAGCTAGCCTTCTTATGCCCTGTCCTAATCTGTTTAATATCCCAAATAACCCAGGGCCTGTTCTGTAATAATATTATACTTTCTGTATTACAATGTTGGAATACTCTATACTTTATTACAATTTCTATTGTTTGTTTTATGGAAAACACTCTAAGAATAGAAACTATGACACATAGTACGTACTTAATATACAGCTGCTGACTGACTGGATAATAATCCATTATGATTGCTTTGAATAGTCACTTTATTTTCAAATTCCTCAGTGCTAGTTCATGGCAAGTATTCATTGTGCCTATAAAACAGATTCTTTTCTTTTTAAATTAATTTTTGTTACCTGTTAATTATTAGACTCGGAGAAGGCAATGGCACCCCACTCCAGTACTTTTGCCTGGAAAATCCCATGGACAGAGGAGCCTGGTAGGCTGCAGTCCATGGGTTGCAAAGAGTTGGACACGACTGAGTGACTTCACTTTCACTTTTCACTTTCATGCATTGGAGAAGGAAATGGCAACCCACTCCAGTGTTCTTGCCTGGAGAATCCCAGGGACAGGGGAGCCTGGTGGGCTGCCGTCTCTGGGGTCGCACAGAGTCGGGCACGACTGAAGTGACTTAGCAGCAATTATTAGACTGTTAAGATTATTTTATGAATTATATACTCTAACATACAAAATGTCCATCTTTTATGTATCCTGATTAGAATATTATGCACATAGAAAATGCTCAGTATGTATTTAGAGTAAAAATAGCTTTCACTTTTAATCTTAAATTTTTTAATTTATTTTCTTCTATTTCAGTTACTTTCAATATTACTTTCAGTAGTTTTCAAAATTGCTTTCAATAATTTTCAAAATAAAAGGCAGATTTTTTTTTTCAGTAGGAAACAAATGTAAGAAAACTTATGCAAAATATTTGCAGTGTCACAGGACTAAATATATTTCTTAGATTCCCCCATCAAAATTTTTCAAAGTGCTCTCCCACTCACATCTCTAGCCATTAGACAAATGGCTCACACCGCTAACTTTCTCACGCCCCTAACTTCCTCTGTTTCTGTGGCTGTCCAGGAAGCCTCTAAGGAGGTAGCTATACCAGTGAGTTAAATTCATCTTTTTCACAATATAGTTTTCAACATCCCTCTCTTATGTATATTTGACCTAGATTCACAAAAGAAAATCAGCCCTTCATAATAAATAATGTCTTCTCTTTCTTTCAAAAGCATACATGATGTTTTTTATTCCAGCAAAGCTTAATGAAGAAATATTTTTCATTCATCCCAATAAGAATGGCCTGAGATTTCCTCCATCTAATCTTGAAGGCTCAGGATTCATGAACTCTATTTGAGGTCTAGCAAGAGAATGTAGAGCCTGTGACATTAAGGCCCCTCTGTTCTGAAATCTGAGATAATTCATGAGGGCAGAAGTCTAGGATGTTCCCTTCAAAAGATGAATTGGGACCACACAACTGGTCTCTCAGAACGTGGAAATGCACGTGGTCATAGGAAAGGAGCAAATTAACTCTCAGAAGCTCTATATGAGCTAATACTCTGTTGATATTAGTTTCACATCACCAACATTTCTGTTACTGTTAGTAGTTCATAACTTATTTATTATTCTACAGTTCAGAAGGTCAGAAATTTAGTCATTCTCACTGGGCTAAAAAGTCAGGTATCAACAGGGCTGGTTTCTCCTGGAGGCGAATGTGTTTCCTTGTCTTTGCCTGCTTCTAGAGGAGGCCTTGTTTTTGGAAAATGATAAGTCAATTTTTGGTGAGAATTCTCACCATAGGATGCCATTTTCTGTTCTGCTACCCATTTTTAGCTCCTTGTAGAGTCTGTTATACTAACTGCTTTTTCTTCTCTGAATGGGTTTCCTCAAAAACTGTCTGTATTCTCTTCTCTTCTGGACTGTTAACAGGCTATTCACTGCCCTTTGAAATTATATGGCAGATGTGGAAAATACCTTCTGTATGTTCTTCCAATTTTTGGATAGTTTCAGGGGCACAGTTCTTAGAAACTGCCCGAAGCACCCTAATAGCTAGTTACACCACTGTCTCAAACATTATCTTTGCTTCTCTTCCTGTTGAAATTTGCTTCCAACCACTTCCTGTTGTCTTCTAGTTCCAAACTCCCAATTTCAATGTTTCTTTACTATGGTTTATTTATAATGGAAGCTGCTCTAACAATCACATTACTTACAAGAAAGAATATCCTTGACGTATCCAATGGTCCAGAGATATTTTCAATTATTATAGAACTGTTTAGTATTACTTTATCCTATATAGTTAAGTCGCTTGCTCAGTCTTGTCCGACCGACTCTGTGACCCCGTGGACTGTAGCCCACCAGGCTCCTCCGTCCATGGGATTCTCCAGGCAAGAATACCGGACTGGGTTGCCATTTCCTTCTCCAGGGGATCTTCCCGACCCAGGGATTGAACCCAGGTCTCCCATATTGCAGGCAGACGCTTTAACCTCTGAGCCACCAGGGAAGCCCTTAATTCTCCACAAAAACTGAAGCAGAATGTCTAGAAGGCAGACTTTATGAAAGCAAAGGCTGCATCTTTTCATCACTACATGTCCAGTGCCTAGCACTGCATTTTGGGGTTAGCATTGGAGAAGGAAATGGCAACCCACTCCAGTGTTCTTGCCTGGAGAATCCCAGGGACAGGGGAGCCTGGTGGGCTGCCATCTATGGGGTCGCACAGAGTCAGACACGACTGAAGTGATTTAACAGCAGCAGCAGCAGCAGCAGTAAGCACTTACTAAAATCTCTTTGAATGAACTAATAGATAAATGAAAAATGAAAATGTGAAGAGCAATGTCTGCTTTTATCAATCCTGTAGATTGAAGCTAACAGGTTTAGCTTTTGAGAGACCTCTGGTGAGTTAAGTGCTAAGGAAAACATTATAAGTAGGGTACAGGGTAGCACTGAAAACCTTATCTAATCAATAATTTTGGTTAAACACAGAAGCAAATTATCAGAGTTTAAAAAAAGAGTCAAAACAGCCAAAATGAGAAATAGAGAATTTTATATTTCTTGACACTTAAAATTTTTATAGTATTGTTTGTTAAAACTCAGATATAATAATCAAGCTCCATTCTAGCAAACTTACTTTCACTTGTTAACATAGGCAGGGGTGGCTGGAGTGGGGGGATTGTCAGCTACTGTATAAGCAAAAAACTTGGTGAGTTCCATAAGTGATTCTCAACTGAATAGAAAAGTGAAGATTCAGCACATCTGCACAGCCTCTAGAGAACAGAGGCAAGTACATAATGCAAATAGCCCTGCAGGAAGGAATATCAAAGAGCTACCACAACCACCAGTAACATTTCATGTTACTCCATACGGACTTAGTACATTAATGTGAAAAGGAGTTGAATATTCTTTAATATATGTTTATTTAGAAGATAATTTCTTCCCTGTTAATGAATTATCTTCAAACACTCAATTTATCACCTTAGGTTGATGTTAGTTTTCTATTGCTATTCTAACAAACTACCACAAACTTAGTAGCTCAAAATACATTTACAAGTATTTCTACAAGTCATAAATTTAAAAATCAGTCCCACTGGGCTAAAAGCCAGGTTTCAGCAGGGCTGGTTTCTCCTGGAGGTTTTGGAAGGGAATGTGTTTCCTTGTCTTTGCCTGCTTCTAGAGGAGGCCTACATTCTTTGGCTTGTGGGCACCCCCCACATTAATCAAAGCACATTACTCCAATCTCTGCTTCCTCATCACGTCTCTTCTCTGACTTTCCTGCTTCCATCTTATAAATACCCTGTTATTACTTTGAGGTGAGGTGAGGTGAGGTGAAGTCACACAGTCGTGTCCGACTCTTTGCGACCCCGTGGACTGTAACCTACTAGGCTTCTCCGTCCATGGGATTCTCCAGGCAAGAATACGGGAGTGGATTGCCATTTCCTTCTCCAGGGGATCTTCCTGACCCAGGGATCGAACCCAGGTCTCCCACAATGGAGGCAGATGCTTTAACCTCTGAGCCACCAGGGAAGCCCTTATTACATTGACTTACCTGGATAATCCACGTGACTCTTCCCATCTCAGTATCTTTAACCTAATTCCACCTTCCATGTAATGTTAGGTAATAAATATCTAACATCTTTAGATCTTTAGGACATCTTTAGGGGGCCCATCACACAGTTAGGTTAATATGAAAGAATTCAGTTAAATGTGAGGAAGGAAAAGAAAATGAAGAAAGTCTCTCAGTAACAATAGCAGGGAAAGTACCATTGCTAGGAAATGCCTTCAAACCTTCCTATTATTTGGTCTAGTTTTGAGATAGAAAATAAGACACTCTATGAGAATATTATGGGCTTCCCTTATGGCTCAGCTGGTAAAGAATCCACCTGAATGCAGGGGACCTGGGTTCGATTCCTGGGTTGGGAAGATCCCCTAAAGAAGGGAACGGCTACCCACCTCTGTATTCTGACCTGGAGAATTCCATGGACTTATAGCCCATAGGGTCTGAAAGAGTCAGACAGGACTGAGTGACTTTCACTTTCACTTTCTTTCATGAGAATAATATAATATATGCCTAAAGATCTGGACCTTTTAAGAGGAAAATTATCTGATAATAAATAGCTATGAAGAAACAATGTACTCTTTCACTGTTATGATATCTTGCTGCTTTAGGAAAGAACCAGTTTTTTTTTTTTTTTTTTTTTAAGCGATCCAGAATCTAAAAGTAGAAATGAAACCAGCAGAATTAGCAAAAGCATCCAGTCTGCAAGGGCGCAAGGAATCAGCCATGCAGCTGCGACAGGTCAACAGGGCCTCAGCCATCCAGTTATTGGAACATAGAGTCAGCATGAGGCTCATAATCTCTACTGAGTGGGGTAATCAGACTGAAGCTGTCAGTATGCTGTTAAAAAGAATACAAGGGAAGAAGTCAATGGATCCAAGAGTTTGATATATCGAGAAACTAGAAACCAACTGTGGATAGCATTTTTTTGTCATTCTGTAACAGGGGAAAAATCAGGAGCCTGTGATTACACGCTGCTGGTCGCATTCTGCCTGAAAAAGCATCTCAGTGTGAGGATTACCAAGTGCCTCTTGTCTGAGAACAAATGTGAACCAAGAGATTAACCCAGCATTTTAGACAGTATCATTTCCTTAGGGGAGAAGGTTGAGGGAAAATAAAGTCAACTGTGACTAAAGATTATCTGGCACTAAGAACACCAAAATGAATGAAAACATTTCTAAAATATCTTTTCATATGCATAGGCAAAGGTAGAATACATGTAAGACTTTGATAACGATCTCTCTGTGTGTGATCTCCACACGTTTTCTTTTCTTTGTGAAAGCAATGTCTACATATTCTCAACCAAACAGTGCCAGTATTATAATGAATTATGAGTTCAATTCAAACCTGTTTTGAAGGAGATAGATGTTCATTTCTATGAGATTTTTGCTCTGTGGAAAGAAGAGGAAGAAAACAGAAGCAATTTTTTGATATATATATATGTATAACCTTGCCTATGATGTCCATGCAATCTTTAGCAATAACTATGCGACCTTAAAAGGAAGAGAAGGCTTATACTAAGAGGGAAGCCTATGGGGTCAGATTTGGGATTGAATTCCAGTTCTACTTAAAACTTTTAAAATCCAGATTCTTCATTTCTAATATGTGGCTAAAGCCACATTGGTCTGATAACCAAATCCCATGAACATTGTGAATTACATGGTGCTTGGCACACATAATACTTAAAACAGAGTAGCTGTTAATAGCAATATGAATTAAACAAGAGTGAACAAATAAGAGGCTAAACTGTTACATCAAAATCTTTGAACAAGAGTTGTGTTCTCGTTCAGTACCTGAAACAAAAACAAAGCTAGAATAATTTTTGAACTTTATAGATTTTTAAGCTTTTCTAACACAAAGTCTTATTCAATAAAGTAACTTAATATAAACAGCTCCGAATTCTAGACACATTTTTGTTTTCATTTTTCCATTTACCAGGATCATACTGATAAAGTTGTGGAAGTATCTGAAAATACTTAATTATCCTATGTATTATAAATATTGTTATTAGAGGAGACAGTGTCATAAAACTGTAGAGCCGGCAGAGTCCTGAGTATAATTATTTCAATTTCCTCATTTAGCTGGGATTATGCAAGGCTCAGAAATAACAGAATTGCCCCAGCCGCCCAGATAGTGAGGAGGAAAGTCAGGATGGCAGCCACAGCCTTCTGACTTCCAGGCCAGGGCTCTTCATACAAGAAGGCTACGCGATATGTGACAGATACAATTTGCTATCTGAAGATTATCCTTGTGAACAAGTCTTCGCGTGCAAGGAGGGAATGAGCATTGTGTATTTGCATAGAGAAAACTGGGATGCTTTTGAAGAGATGGACACTTAACTGGCGAGCAGGAGTTAGAAGGTGTTCCTCACTTTCCCCTCAGAATCTTGGTCAAAGCATCTTTTGTGAAGATGCATCAGTGAGAACACTGTCTCCTCAATGGATTGGTTTAAGAAGATTTATGCTTTCCTGAGAACTGAATTTCTGAAAATATTGACCAAGAGTTTATATACTCTTTAATCCAAACTCTCTGTTTTTACCTTATTGTACTGTGGTCTCTTGGTAACAGGCACTTGTAGAAGACAATAAATTTGTCAATATGATATTATTTCATAAATTAAATAAACTCTTCTGCTCCATTATTTCAAATACAGGAAATCAACTTAAAGTTAACCATGAGGTTAAGGGAACAATTGGAATATATATTGAATGTATATATATAAATATATCTATAATAGCTTTCAAATTTGCTGACATATTTCTCCCAGTTTACTTCATCATAATATAAAATGTAAAACAAGTTCAGCTATGTGAAAAAACAAAGTTTTGATACTTGATTTGTATGCCATTCCTAAAAGAGACTTTATGAGATCAAAATCAAATAGTTGGTCTACAAATATAAATAGTTGGTATATAAGCCTCCTTTCTAGGTTACTTTTATAAAAAGAGAGAGGGGGACATTTAGGCATGAACAATTACCAACTCTTCAAATTGATCTTCAAAAATATTTTTAACTTCAGAATGTAAATTACTCATTTAGAAATCCCTGAGAGAAGAAGGGATTTTTATTTTAAGGCTCTGGGGAAACTCTTGAGTCTTTAGGGCAAACAAACAAACAAAAGGACCAATTTAGATCCATGTCTATTTTGTTTTTTAACTAGGCCCAGTTTTGAGCAGGAGTAGGAAATATATAATACATAATTTATGGATCTAACCTAAAATGTTTGGGCAAAATGCAGTATCAAAGCAAACAAACAAGCCCCAACCCAAAACAAACCAAAAAATTCCAACCATATATCTCTATCTACATTATTACCTATACCTTTACTAGCTCATCCATATCTGTAGGTTTGCTGGATGGCATCACCGATTCAAAGGAGATGAACTTAGGTAGACTCTGGGAGATAAAGAGGGATAGGGAGTCCTGGCTTGCTGCTTGCAGTCCATGGGGTGGCAAAGCGTCAGACACGACTACAACTCTGTCTCTTTTCCAGTACGTGTCTAGTTCTGGTAACCCTATTTCTTCCAGGAAGAAGGGGCATCGCAGAAGCCCTTGAATGGGACAAGAAAGTCGACAGAACAGGTAACCTCGCTCTAAAAATGTCCTGAGTGAAAAGGTGAGGAGGGAACAGGCCCGAATAGTGTTGCTGCTGCTGCTGCTGCTGCTAAGTCGCTTCAGTCGTGTCCCACTCTGTGCGACCCCAGAGACGGCAGCCCACCAGGCTCCCCCGTCCCTGGGATTCTCCAGGAAAGAACACTGGAGTGGGGTGCCATTTCCTTCTCCAATGCATGAAAGTGAAGAGTGAAAAGGAAGTCACTCAGTTGTGTCCGACTCCTAGCGACCCCATGGACTGCAGCCTGCCAGGCTCCTCCGTCCATGGGATTTGCCGGGCAAGAGTACTGGAGTCGGGTGCCATTGCCTTCTCCGCCGAAGAGTGTTAGGAGAAACCTAAGTGGCCTGAAAAGGAGACCAGCGCGAGCCCGTGAGCAGTTTCACTTCCGCAGGGAGCCCAGCGCGGCGAGCCCTCGCCCTGCGGCCCGCGCCCAGGGGCTGCGTTTCCGGGACCTCGGCCGCAGCCGCCGCGGTGGGAAGCGGGCTGAGGACAGCGAGGCCCAGAGACCAGGTCGAGGAGAACCTCAGATCGGAAGAGTCCGGGCTCGGCGGGCACGCGTCCAGGCGCCTGGGCTTCAGCGGCCGCGATGCTGCCAGCAGCGCCAGGCTGGGCGCGCGGGAGCTGCGAGCAGCCTGCAGGCGGCCCAGCGCCCCCAGGTGGGTGCGCGCGCGGTCGGGAGGCGGGAGGGAGACCCGCCGGCCCCGGAGTTCCGCGGAGACCGTGCCCCTCGCGGTGCCGCACCAGGCTGCCGCTCTGCCCGCTTCTGCCGCGGGCTTCTTGGCCGGGGAACCCGGACGCGAGGAGGTGGAAGCGCTCTTGGGGTCTGGGCAGCGTGCCACCGCCAGTGCTGCAACTTCTAAGTAGCTAGCACTTTCCAGAGCACCTGAAACAGCCTCCTCTAGTATCCAGAATCACCTTGGAATGTGTTTTACAGTTACACATCAGCCTAAAAATTCTGTCAACATGTTACAGCAAAACTGCCCGTTTACCTGCCGGGGCTTCCCAAATCCAAACCGGTAAATGGCCTGTGACCTGCTAGTCAGACAGATTACTTTCTGTAGAAAGTCCTGGAAACAGCTTTTCCTAACGCGAAAGGAAGAGCAGTCAATTCGGCTGAATACATAAATGCATTTACGGGTCAAATGGAAGTGAAGGCACTTGTTTTCACTTCATTTTGAAATATGTCAAATGCATTTGTGAATTGTATAATGATTATAAAGTGTTCAGTTTTGAAAATTAAAAAGAAAAAGGCTTCACTTGCTTATTAAGAGTACTGGAGATGTACACACTGACATAAGCGATAAAAAATCTGAGTGAAATTCTACTGATTTCCTGAATGGAGTTTCTCATACCTTACTAGCATTTAAAAAAAATTAAATTATGGTTTTAACTATGGCAAGTGTGTTTTTTCATGTACGAGTTTCAAAATACTGCTTTTTAGTTAAAATAGGAAGTGTACTTGTGGCAGTGGAAATGACAAGAAAAGAATTGATATCTTAATATGTTAACTTTCTGTGTAGTGAACACTGACATTCTTAAAGCTATGGTCTGATGGACTGCATCTTGGTTTGCTTCAGTAAATAAACCTTTGAACCTTGAGCAGGTTAGCTCTTTTGTAATTTTGGTTGAACAATTTTGTTAAATAGAATCAGCTACCATTTGTTTCAAACTTCTGGATTGAGCAGTTTAGACAAAACATGACTATTATTTCACTTAATGCTCAAGTAATGCTTTGAAGTGTTTGGTAGTATGAATAATGTGGAGTGTTGTAAATCACCTTTTGTCTCATTCTGAGTATTCCTGTTCCTCCTGTGCATTTCCCCTCATCTCTTTTGGTCCTTCCAATACGATATTATTTTACTTGATTCATTTACCTCCTTATTTGGCTCAGCTAATGACACTTCTAACGAGCTCTCTTTTGTTATTAACCCATGCCATTCCTAAATGTGAATAGTCTTCTAAAAGAACTAATTCTGATTAATCTCTCTCTCTCTCTCTTTTTTTTTTTAAAAAAAACCTTTTTGTGTGACCTCTCTCTCTGCTTTGGGCAGGTGTCTCTGTAGCGTCATAGACTTCGGCTTAATGTGACACGTTAGGGGTTAGTTACTCCAACTGCTTCACTTTAGACATGAGAAAACTGAGACTCAACGAGTTGCCCACAGTTCCATAACCAATAAATATCTGAAGATCTCATTCATCATTGCACTAACTGTCTTTTACCTACCCATCCCCAAGAGTTGTGTAGTAATATGAGTATAAAATGGGCAAACACAATCTAAAGTGGTAAATAACCGTTTCATGCCTATGAAGATATATTTCCAGCAGTTGGTGTTTGTTGTATTTGTAATGACAATATTGTATAAACTTCCATCAGAGTGTTCAACTTGTCCTTTAGTGGAAGAAGGAAAAATATGATACCCAAGACTAAGACAGTGTGAAAATGATGCACAGTGGATGAAAATTCCATTTACACTCTCTTTTCTGGTTTATGAGTAACTGGATCACAATAAACTGTGGAAAATTCTGAAAGAGATGGGAATACCAGACCACCTGACCTGCCTCTTGAGAAATCTGTATGCAGGTCAGGAAGCAACAGTTAGAACTGGACATGGAACAACAGACTAGTTCCAAATAGGAAAAGGAGTCCGTCAAGGCTGTCTGTATATTGTCACCTTGCTTGTTTAACTTATATGCAGAGTACATCATGAGAAACGCTGGACTGGAAGAAACACAAGCTGGAATCAAGACTGCCGGGAGAAATATCAATAACCTCAGATATGCAGATGATACCACCTTTATGGCAGAAAGTGAAGAGGAGCTAAAAAGCCTCTTGATGAAAGTGAAAGAGGAGAGCGAAAAAGTTGGCTTAAAGCTCAACATTCAGAAAACGAAGATCATGGCATCCGGTCCCATCACTTCATGGGAAATAGATGGGGAAACAGTGGAAACAGTGTCAGACTTTAGTTTTTTGGGCTCCAAAATCACTGCAGATGGTGACTACAGCCATGAAATTAAAAGACGCTTACTCCTTGGAAGAAAAGTTATGACCAACCTAGACAGCATATTCAAAAGCAGAGACATTACTTTCATGGGGTCGCAAAGAGTCGGACACGACTGAGCGACTGAACTGAACTGAACTGAGATACTGTCTACTAATGTCCAAAAGAGAAGTTCCTTCTTTGTTTTATTCCAAAACTAATGATTGTTTAAATCTAATTTTGACTGCTACCTTCAATAAATACTGTTTACTAAAGCATAGAATATTCTCTACTCCATAGTTTCTGTATTTCTTATTAATATTATTTGAGGCCTCTGATGAAGACAAAGATGAATTGTTAGGTTAAAAGCAGAGAGCATCTGTCCTGTCTCACCATATGCTAGATGCTTGTACATAATTTGTGAGGAAGATATTTTGTCTAAGCATTGTGTCTAAAGTTCTTGAGGATTTGAAGCTTTTCCCTCCGACTACAATCTTCCAGCATAGTCAGTGATCTAGATTTCTCCTACCAGGGAGATTCCTTTATTTAACTCTGCTGACTGATAAAACTTTCTTCAGACAAGCTGGAAAGGTTCTGATAGGCTTATTTATGTTGAGATTTTAAAGAGAGGTACTCTCTCAGGGCTTTCTTAATAAGGAATAAGTGTATATTTAATTGCTTAGGATTTCAGGCATACAGCAGCATATTGGACATAGGAACCTTTTTTTTGCCATGTCTTTCTGAACACGTGCTATTGGCAATCATGATCATACCCTACTTATGATGGCCTCAGATCAGACTGGAGAAGGCAATGACAACCCACTCCAGTACTCTTGCCTGGAAAATCCCATGGACGGAGGGGCCTGGTAGGCTGCAGTTCATGGGGATGTGAAGAGTTGGCACGGCTAAGCAACTTCACTTTCCCTTTTCACTTTCATGCATTGGAGAAGGAAATGGCAACCCACTCCAGTACTCTTGCCTGAAGAATCCCAGGGACAGGGGAGCCTGGTGGGCTGCCGCCTCTGGGGTCGCACAGAGTCAGACATGACTGAAGTGACTTAGCAGCAGCACCAGCTCAGACTGCTTCAAATCCAGTCCAGCTTCATTGCTTATCTGCTTTGTGATCTTGGATAAATAAATCAATCTATCATTATATCAGTTTGTCCAGTTACAAAGTAAATGTGGATGGAACAATAGCATTTATTTGAAAGAATGTTTTTGAGGATTAAAGGAGAAAATGCATGTGAACTGCTTTTCAAGGTGCCATAGCAAATAGTAATTGCTTAATACATATTGGCTATTGTTTTACTCCTTTGGTCATTGATTGATAGTGTCATATTTACACGTAAAAAGTAGAATTCTTGTTGAGAAACTACCTCATGTTTACTTGGGGAAAAACTTAAAAGGATGAAGCCATCAAACTCCCACATCAAAAAAGACTGGGGAATGTGGCTTCCTATAGAAAGATATTGTCATAATCTTGGGGAAATAGTGGGGTTAATAGTTCCGGGAGGAGGAAAAAAAAGGAATCTGCAATGAGAAAAAAAAAAAAGAAAGATTGATTAAAGGGTTTAAATTAGAGCAGTTACAAGAAGGAATAAAATGGGAATATAATGGAACAAAATAAGAGCTATATCATTTCGGAATTATTTCTCCATATCACAGAGAATCAATTATGACCCAATTAAGGCAAAAAAAGTATATGAAAAAAATAAGCATCAAATATAAAATTGTGGAATATTTCATCGAATTATAAGAAGATATTTACCGCTAGGCTGAAAAACAAATCTCATGTAAAGAATATCACTCCTGTCAAATATAAATCACATGTTTTAAGAAATTAAGTGGCTGGTACCTGATCATCAGGGCTCTCTTGGGGCTCAAATGGTAAAGAAGCTCCCTGCCGATGCAAGAGGCCTGGCTGTGACTGGGTTGGGAAGATCCCCTGGAGAAGGGAATGGCAATCCACTCCAGTATTCTTGCCTGGAGAATTCCATGGACAGAGGAGACTGGTGGGCTACAGTCCATGGGGTCACCAAGCAACTTTCACTCACTACCTGATCATCTAAGATACAGTTGCTATTTTATTACTTTCTGTATATATATATTATAGAATATCTTAGAATAATTTTGGAGACATCTATGAAATAAGAATAGGAAGGACAAATATTCTAGAAGTTATTGTTTAAAAATGAGTTGTTATATGGTCTTGTAATTCTTTCCTATTTTAAATATAAAGAATGGTATCTATGTTTTACTGCAGATACTAAAATAGTTCAGGTGGTGAAGATAACAGATATTGTATGGAATTATACCCTCCTGTATTTATTTTTCACTCAGAAATATAATGAGCCTTTTAGACCTTTACCATTAGGTATAAATTTCTTTGCTGCTTCCAAATGCTCCTGATTGAGATAATCTAGAAAGATTACTTCTCTTTGTAATCATGAAAAGTAATTCATTATTGCCTTGTGGTCTTTTATACGATTTTCTTTGTATCCAGTTCAAGTTTTGCTTTATCATACGAACTATGTGTCATATTTCCTTTTCTTTTAAGCTTCATATTAGTAATTATCATTGCTTCATTTGTATGTGTTCCATACTGAAAAGCACAAGATTCTTAACATGGAATTTCATTTGCCTAATTTTGTTTGGTCATGATCTAGACTGAGGTGTCAACCTCATCCTTCAGTCAGGATAAATGGTCTAATTCCCTTTTTTTCCATATTTACCAGTAGGATCACGTCTAACTTTCAGAAGAACAATATAGTTTCAGACTACTTGAAATTTTGGACTTTTAGTAGCTAACATTTATTATGTTGACTGTATGAAGAATGCTTAAAATGTACACATTTTCTGCATTGGCCAATCACATTTTATTTAGATTTAGAAGACCAGTGATTTAGAAGACCAATTAAGAAATCGCAGGAGACAACTACAGTTTTAATGTAATTCATGAACTATTTGGTCCCTATTGGAGCCAGTCCGTTGACCGCTTAATGGCCAATCATATGTGTTGTCTGGCATTTAAAGATTTGTTGGATTCAACAAAGCCCTTCTTTCCTTCCAAACAATAGATAATGAGACTGTTAGCAGTGGAAGGTCAGTGTTAGGTGACATACAATAGAGAATGACAACGAGTTGACTCGTGTGGAAGATGGATGATTAGAAAAAAGACTAGAAGAGAGAATTAAGGAGGACTGAGAGACAGGGGGAAGAGTCTTGGTTTCTCACTTTCCATTTCCAGGTCATGTAAGACCCCGCTGCACTTGTTCTGATATTGTCTGTTCATGAAATGCCTGTGACATCCTGCAATGACTTTTTCTTTATATGAACTAGTTTGAATGAGTTTTTTTTTTTTTTTTTGAGGGAAAAAAAGAGTTTGGGTTAGAATATCTTTATTTCTCAAACACTGTTATTCCTGTTCCTGTAAGCCTCTCCTCTTTTAGAAAATTGCTGCTATTGTTAAAGGGATGTCTTCTAAGAATCTTCCATTGAAAGTTAAAAATCATCAGAATTAGATCTATTCCTTTTATGTGCTAAAAAAAGAATGCCTTGTGAGGAAGTCTGGTGGTCCTCTAGATAAAAACATTTGGAGTTTTCTAGCTTTATGGTGCATATTTGAAGAACTTGAAGTCTCTATAGTTGGTGAGGAAATAATTCATTCAAAGGTTAATACTATGAGTTAAGCTCTATTGAGAAGTCTAGAGTTTTGAATTATGTAGTTATAAAATTATAATAATTATAAAATTTAGCAATAGAATTTTTATGCTTTGTTAATACAATGATTTTACTTATATGAAAAGTTTATAGCATGCTGTTTCTGACAAACTTTTAAAATGTGTTTCAATTGAGGCACACAAATAGGATGCTTATGACATTTATCTTATTAAAAAAGAAAGAGGAATTATAGAATTCCTCCAGCATAATTTGCAAGCTATTATCTCAATCCTCCTGGCAGATGATAAAAAACAGCATCACTGACAGGCCATTGTGAACACTTTATCCACACTATCAGTGGATTAATATCAATCTGAAGCAGTGTAACCAGCATTTTACTTCAGAGATTGGTCCTTGATTAAGATCTTTTGTAGTAATCGAGTAGAAAGTTTAGTATCCTCATTAAGTTACAGATGATACGTTACGTTATGAATAGTGTTAATGATCACCTTGGAAACAAGGTTAGAATTCAGTGCGCTCTTACCAAATTGGAGAGATAGAGACAAATTAATGAAGTTCAGGTGTGATCAATTAAGTGTAGTGATGTAGGTGAAGGAAGGAGACTCAGAGTAACAGAAAAATTTTCAGATTTTAACAAGGTTACAGTCAGTCTTATAATGAGCAAGGGGAGAGTTGCAGAAGAAGAAGCTGGAAAAGTAAACTGAAACTAAATTACATAAACCTAAATGAAAAGTCCCCTAAGTATGAGTAGATACTGAAGAATTTTAAAGCAGAAGCATAACATGACTAGATTTTTGTTTTTAGAAGATCACGTGAAAGGTTATTCTTTTAAATCACCTTCTGAATCAGTGAAGGTGAAAATAAAAAGAGTTTATGATCTGAAAAAAATCTTGTGAGGTGCTTTTGGTACAGTTAATTAGAAGAGGTCAACAATGGATGTTTTTGAACAATTAGGAATTTATCCAAAAGTAAAATAAAGGGAGAAATGGACGTGTTTATTGAGACCTATATACTTTTTGTGCTATAGTAGTAGATACAGAGTCTGGGGGGAAAGAGATGTGAAGGGTCAATGGTAGGTTTGTGGCATGCAAAACTGGGAAGGTCATAAAGTTATCATTTACTCCAATGGAAAAGACTGAAGGAGCAGGAAGAAATGGCAAAGGCATGAGAACATTCAATTTCAATTTTGCATATGTTACATTTGGGCTAGATGAGAAATACTCAGATAGCGATGTCAGATAAGCATTTGATGTTATGATATGGAACTCAGAAAGGGAGTTCAGGCTAGAGATATAAAATTGGGAAAAATACCTTGGCTCAGCTAGTAAAGAGTCTCCCTGCCAATGCAGGAGATGTGTATTTGATCCCTGGGTTGGGAAGATGCCCTGGAGAAGGAAATGGCAACCTGCTCTAGTATTCTTGCCTGGGAAATCCCATGGACAGAGGAGCCTAGCGGGCTACAGTCCATGGAGTTACGAAGAGTTGGACACGACTGAGCCCACAGGTATGCACAGACTTTAAAATTGCATCAGGAAATAAGATCAGAAAAGAAGTGTTTAGAGTAGAAACAAAAGCTGACCCAGGATAAAAAATCACATAAAGTAAAATTTACATATTGATAGACAAAGGAGTTACCCTATATGATTGAGGAGAGGCTAAAAAGAAAAGGAGAAAAATAGTATAATGGCAAGAATTCAAGAATGAGATGTTTTGGGGAGGCAGGAGTGGTGAACTGATTGAAATTCTTTGAATAGTTCAGGTAAGTTGAAGACTGAAATTTAGCTGATGAATTTGACATGAAACTTACTGATGAATGTAGGGAGAGAGGTTAAGTAGCTTTAGGAGAGGGGATGAGAGTTGAAGGGTGAAAGTAGATGAGGATGTGGATACCATGTAGACGACTTTTGAAAGCTTGGCTCCAGAATGTAGAAAGAAAGTAGCCATTGCAGGAGATGTGAGTTAAAAAAAGGGTTTTGTGTATTTGTGTTTTGTTTTAAGATCTGTGCTGCTGCTGCTGCTGCTAAGTCACTTCAGTCATGTCCGACTCTGTGTGACCCCAGAGATGGCAGCCCACCAGGCTCCCCCGTCCCTGGGATTCTCCAGGCAAGAACACTGGAGTGGGTTGCCATTGCCTTCTTCAATGCATGAAAGTGAAAAGCCAAAGTGAAGTCGCTCAGTCGTTTCTGACTGTTCGCGACCCCATGGACTACAGCCCACCAGGCTCCTCTGTCCATGGGATTTTCCAGGCAAGAGTACTGGATCTGTGCTAGTGTGATGTTTTCAGTTCAGTTCAGTTCAGTCACTCAGTCGTGTCCGTGATGGTTTATTTGTATGCAAAAGCTGATAGCACTACACCAAAGGAGATTTTTTTCCTGTGAAAAGGTTCAGAGACAAGTTCCATAAATTTCATTATGAACACATTTTAATGTAGATATTTTCATATGTGTTTAAATATTCTGCTTCATCCTTTCCCTTCCTTCTTTCTTTCTCTTCTTCCATGATTCTGGAGTGCCTCTCTTCTCCCTCTCCTCCCCTTCTTTCTCCTCCTTCATTCCCTTTCCGCCCCCACCCCCCCATAGGCATGAATGTTAATGGAAAATAATGAATATTTCTTTGTATTGAACCTCTATTTCCATGCTGGATTATCCCATAGTTTTGCTTTTATTGATCATCCCTTCCTTTTTATCCAAATCTGAATCAGTGCATCACTATTACAGTCATGTCTTTGCATATGCTTCAACTTGTAGCCCCTCTTTTTCCATCAGAGCTGCTTGATTAAACTCCAACCCTGAATAAGTGTATCCAACTGTATTCTTCCTGTTTGAATCCAAGTAACTGAATGCTGCTAAGTGAAAACACATTCGAGCAAGTTGGAATAGTTATAAATTTGGGCAGTTCCTGTTACATACTACTTGTGTCATAGAACATTTTGATAATAAATGACAGTGAGTTGAAAATTGTATTCTCTGAATGCAGATTTTTTCTATGATGTCAGATCAGTGAACTCTTCCATACTTTCTGTCTGTTGATGGGCAAAAAAGACTATACTGTGCTGCCTGACACTGTATCAACTAGACATGTGGCTCTTGGGCACTTGAAATACAGCTGGTTCAAATTGAGATGTGCTGTAATATAAAAACACTCACTAGTTTTCAAAGATTTAAAATAGAATGTAAAATCTTTCAGTAACTTTAATATTGATTTACACATTTTACTGGATTGAATAAAATATATTGCTATAATTTCACCTATTTCTTTTTATTTATTGTTATGTAGCTGTTAAAAAATTAAAATTACATATGGGATTTGCACTTGTGATTTATATTGTATTTTATGTTGGACAGCACTGCTCTAAGTTTTCGAAAAATCCCAATGAAATCTGTTGAAGGTTTGATTTCTTTCTTATGAAATATTGTTATATAAATATTACCAATATCTGACATGAACAATGCTAACATAATTCACAATTCCTCCAATAGTTTGAAGAGACCCTCTCCCCATTCATGCTTACCCACAGAGGTACTTTAATAGTGACATTATAGTATTACTTGAATGTTTAAATCATGGTGTAATACTAAAATAGTATAAATGCTAAAATTTACCTACCATTTTTCATATCATTTACTCATATTTCTATTATATCTTTTACCTTAATAATTTGTGAGGCCACATTGCATATTGAAGATTTAAACTTTATCTTATCACAGATATTTTTCTTAGTCTATTGTAATCTTTCTAAATGATTTTGATTATGGTGTTTGTTGCTACTGAATATATTTTAATGCTCATTTTTTCAAATACATTTATATTTTCTTTCATAGTTCTGTTCCTTGTCTTGGCTAGGGGAGTCTTAAAAAATCCCTAAGTGGCCATTGTAATTTTCTGTATTTTTTTCTAAGATTTTAATTTTTATAGTCGCATGTAGTATGCATGGGATTTATTTTTGTGTATAGCATGAGGCTAAAATCCAACTTAAGTTTTTCTTTTTTAATATGGGCAGGTAATTGAGAAAAACATTTATTAAATGAATCCTACTCTTGTAAGTGAATCAAAATACCACCATTGCCATACAGCAAAGTTTCATGTATCTGGGAATTTGCATTCTGAATTCTCTGTTCCACTAATGTTTTTGTTTATTCCCAAGCCAATTTCTGCTAAGGAAAGTTCTCCCAAGAAATCGCTTTTTCTATAATTTTTTTTGGCTATTAATATATATTTATTATTCTCTTTTTCCACTTGCATTTAAAGATGATTTTGTCCACTTCTCCTTCCCATGAAATAATTGGGATGTTGTGTAATACATAGTTTAGAAGCATTTAATAGAAAGCCATCAAGCAGTTTTAATCAGAAAGAACTTTAAGTTAGGGAATTAAGTGTAATTATAGTTGCTCAGTCATGTCAGATTCTTGGTGACCCCATGGACTGTAACCTGCCAGGCTTCTCTGTACATGGGATTCTCCAGGCAAGAATATTGGAGTGAGTTGCCATGCCCTCCTCCAGGGGATCTTTCTGACTCAGGGATTGAACTCGAGTCTCTTGTGTCTCCTGCATTGCAGGCAGATTTTTTTACCATTAGCGCCAATCAACACTAAATGCTATTAACTATTCTGTTGGGTTAATATGGATAGAAAATTCTGTGTCCAAAAGGTCCAAGGTTTCAGAATAAATATATAGTGACTTGGGTTATTTAATTCAGTTGACAAAGTTGGAAACTTTCAACTCACTCATATTGCAGTTACATGAAGATTGAACTTTCCTGATATGCTTCTGTGAAAAAATGTAACAAGATATTACTTTCTATATTTGAGATGTCTTTCCAGATAATATTTTATCACAAAATTAGTTCATTAATTGAGTTGAATCATTAATTGGAAAAATGTGACCTTTGCACTGAAATTATGAGATAGAAAATATCTAATATTTTATCAGTATTAAACTGAATAAGATGTTAAAATAAAAAAAAGACACATAATTCCTTTTTAAAAAGAACTTGATAGATCTTTGGACATACATATAGAGTTTCAGTTGAAAATTTATCAAAAATTTTGTTTGTATTATAGACCAAACTAATTTCCTAATCTCTTACCTGTTTCCTATACATTTTTCCAGTTTTACATTATTAAAACTTATCATGTTATTTGACAAGATAACTTAGGCTGCTAGTTGTGTTCACCTTTGTGGGTTGATTATCTGTACTGATATCTATAGCCTATCTGTGTCAACTCAGATATAGGATCTATCACTTGTGTGACTTTGAGTTGATTACTTATCTAGGATCCAATTCTTTTATATCTGGAGTGGGTAACACACCTATTTTATAGCCTCATGATGATTAAATATAATTCTGTGTGTAGAGTACCTAGAGCATTCATAACAGGTGCTTAGCAAATGGCCGATATTACATTCAGCATAAGCTCATTCAACTTGCACTTTTATTAGAAGGAATGTGTTTACATGGCTCATTCTCACACTTCTGGTGTCGCATACATATGAATCTCAGGATTGAGAGCCTCATATAAATGTTCTTTCAGTTCTCCTGTTTAATTTTTCTCAACACTACATTAAACAGTATAATATCTCAAACACATGTTTCTCTGGGTTTTCACTCCAAATTGAATGTGAAGAAACCTGTGATCTGTTATGAAAATAAATACTATGGTTCTATATATGAATACTATGTAGTCTTCAGGGAAAATAGTTAATGGGTAAAGAACATTTTTCTCATTTTGAGAATTTAATTCTGTTTAAGCATCATATTTTTTAAAATAAAAATGTAGTAAACTTTCATTTCTTTATTCTTGAAGGAGACTTTGTTCATAGCTATACCATATAGTATACTTCCTGCCATCCCAGCCCTGTGAAGACAGAAGAACATACAGAAAAGCTGGACTATAGTGTAGTTGACTCAGTCTCTGAACTTTTGCAATGAAGGCATTTCTTATATCATCATGTAATTAAATAATAGTTGATATAGTTGTGCAGGTAATGTTTTAGCGATATATTTGAAATTGTTTAAATTATGTCTGAGCAGTGTATTCCTTATAGGGTATTAATCTATACAATGTTTCACCTAGACATCTAAGGGTGAGCAGAATAACAGAAAGGATCCCCAAAACAAATTTCTAGTTCTGAGTAACCACAGTTCCTGTAATTATGGAAAGAAAGGGACAGCTTTTCTATTACTTTTGTGAAGGCCAGCCTTCTGAGAATCTAGCAGTTAAAACCCATTTCATTTCTGCTCTCCTTATGAAAACATAGAAGAATCATTAGAAAGTATGTTCACATGTAGTATTTTATTGTATGACCTCTTAGAATAATTCTCTGATCTGGTGCGTATAAAAATCTAGACTCTGAAGTCCTCATTCTGAATTCAAAGCCTAGCAGAATCACCTAGTAGTTAGTCATAGGACCTGAAGTTACTCTGTGACAAGACCTCTCTATACCTCACAATGAAATGGGGAAAGAGCGTGAAGTAGTACTTGAAGTGGGTGGGTACTCTGTCATTGATGACCGTCATGGTTGCTGCAAGGCAGGTAGGCCAGCAGCCACGTGGGACATTATGCAGGGTGACTCACACTTCTCTTACCTGATGGTCAATGCCTCAAAAATCTAAAGAGTTCATACTTTTGAGCTTCGTTCCTTTAATACTGGGTTGCCCCTGTTATTCCATACCATATATATTCCTTGGGAAAAAATGGTGTTCTGTGGTGAAATAAGTTTTGATATATATATCATGCATATGATATATATGTATAGGTATAAATATGATATATATATATTATATATATCATATATATATGTGAAAGTGAAGTCGCTCAATCGTGTCCGACTCTTTGTAACCCCATGGACTGGGGCCCACCAAGCTCCTCTGTCCATGGGATTCTCCAGGCAAGAATACTGGAGTGGGTTGCCATTTCCTTCTCCAGGGGATCTTCCCAACCCAGGGATCGAACCTGGGCCTCCCACATTGTAGGCAGAAGCTTTAACCTCTGAGCCACCAGGGAAGCCCCAATAGATATATATATTAGGTCATTAAAATAGCCTGAGAAATTCTGCAACTAACAGCGTCTGTTCAGTTTCCTTGAAGCCATTGTCTCATAAATGTTTTTAACCATGGTATGCTTTGTTATCACAACACTGGAAGAGAAGTAAGTTCTTTTGCACACAAATTATCATCCCTGTTAAATGGCAATTTCTTGAGATTCCTGAGTTCTTTCAACCAGAGATTGATGGCACTCTTTTTAGTTTTTTTTTTTCAGTTCTGTTCATCCCATTGGGTAAATAAAGTTCTCACTCTGCTGTTGACCACGTTTGAAATGAGCGGAAGGGAAGGAGGCTTATCATAGAAATAAAAGTGGAGGGGGCTATAGATAGGGAAATGGCGTTGGCAGGCTAAGTAGGGCACAGACAATTTGCTGATTTTTTAAATTCTCTTATGATTATTTCTGACTTTTCTGGTGGGACTTTTATTATGGGATGTGCCAGAGAAAACAGAAGGAAATGTGGGGATGAAATGGAACTGGGAAAGAACCTAGGGAATTCTAAGATAAGAGTATTTTGGAGTGTTGTGTTCATGATGTTGATATTCAGATAGCTTGTGTGCATATTAACTGAGCAAATAACTTAAAAGATATCTTCACATGTTAAATGTATAAATCTGCCACTGTCTCAATAATCATGTATGCTATGTAAATGGCCTCACATTGTTTAATTATTGGGATTTCATTCATTAGAAGATTCTAAAATTAAAAACAACTTGACATGGCCATAAACAGATGTTTTTCATGTTAGAAATGTTTGTCAATGGAGCACATGTTTAATGCAACTATATGGGCTAATAAGAGTCACTCAAATAAATTATTGCTGAAATATTTTTCTACCTAAAACAACAGAAACTGATATAAATGCAAATAACTTAGAGAATGAGTTTTATGTCTTGGAGATGGACTAACTTAGTAGGTCACATAGAAAGCAACGTTAATATGACAATGACTGCTATTACTCAAATAGATTGGATACTATTTAAAGGAATGAGTAACCTCTGGCATCCATTCAGCAGAGAGAAGCACATTAATAGATGCTTCCTGATGAGCTAGTACAAAGTTTGACATTAGAGTTGCTAAGTTTATGAAAGAGAATAAATAAAGGTGAATCCATTTCTGAATGCCCTGTTTATGAATATCCTTGGAGTTCTATATCTACCCTTAGATAACCAGCCTGGGATTTCCAAGTTCTTTCTTAATTGTTTGGTTTGCACATGAACTGCCTTTGATTATGAAAAATGTTTAAAACTCATAGAATCTTTTACACAAAGGCAGTTCTCAGTATTATGTTAATGTTTAAATCTGATAACAAATACTTTAGTTATTTTTACTAAGATTTCTATAACCTTTTAATATAACTTAGAGTATTTAGTTAATTAAAATATCTTTTGGGGTAAATAGAAAAAGTATTATTATTGTCTAAAAGTTTATGAAATTTAATATCCTGCATTTATGTCTAGAAGATTAAGATGTGTATAAGAGACAGTCTTTCTCCTCCTTCATTCCCTTTCCGCCCCCACCCCCCCATAGGCATGAATGTTAATGGAAAATAATGAATATTTCTTTGTATTGAACCTCTATTTCCATGCTGGATTATCCCATAGTTTTGCTTTTATTGATCATCCCTTCCTTTTTATCCAAATCTGAATCAGTGCATCACTATTACAGTCATGTCTTTGCATATGCTTCAACTTGTAGCCCCTCTTTTTCCATCAGAGCTGCTTGATTAAACTCCAACCCTGAATAAGTGTATCCAACTGTATTCTTCCTGTTTGAATCCAAGTAACTGAATGCTGCTAAGTGAAAACACATTCGAGCAAGTTGGAATAGTTATAAATTTGGGCAGTTCCTGTTACATACTACTTGTGTCATAGAACATTTTGATAATAAATGACAGTGAGTTGAAAATTGTATTCTCTGAATGCAGATTTTTTCTATGATGTCAGATCAGTGAACTCTTCCATACTTTCTGTCTGTTGATGGGCAAAAAAGACTATACTGTGCTGCCTGACACTGTATCAACTAGACATGTGGCTCTTGGGCACTTGAAATACAGCTGGTTCAAATTGAGATGTGCTGTAATATAAAAACACTCACTAGTTTTCAAAGATTTAAAATAGAATGTAAAATCTTTCAGTAACTTTAATATTGATTTACACATTTTACTGGATTGAATAAAATATATTGCTATAATTTCACCTATTTCTTTTTATTTATTGTTATGTAGCTGTTAAAAAATTAAAATTACATATGGGATTTGCACTTGTGATTTATATTGTATTTTATGTTGGACAGCACTGCTCTAAGTTTTCGAAAAATCCCAATGAAATCTGTTGAAGGTTTGATTTCTTTCTTATGAAATATTGTTATATAAATATTACCAATATCTGACATGAACAATGCTAACATAATTCACAATTCCTCCAATAGTTTGAAGAGACCCTCTCCCCATTCATGCTTACCCACAGAGGTACTTTAATAGTGACATTATAGTATTACTTGAATGTTTAAATCATGGTGTAATACTAAAATAGTATAAATGCTAAAATTTACCTACCATTTTTCATATCATTTACTCATATTTCTATTATATCTTTTACCTTAATAATTTGTGAGGCCACATTGCATATTGAAGATTTAAACTTTATCTTATCACAGATATTTTTCTTAGTCTATTGTAATCTTTCTAAATGATTTTGATTATGGTGTTTGTTGCTACTGAATATATTTTAATGCTCATTTTTTCAAATACATTTATATTTTCTTTCATAGTTCTGTTCCTTGTCTTGGCTAGGGGAGTCTTAAAAAATCCCTAAGTGGCCATTGTAATTTTCTGTATTTTTTTCTAAGATTTTAATTTTTATAGTCGCATGTAGTATGCATGGGATTTATTTTTGTGTATAGCATGAGGCTAAAATCCAACTTAAGTTTTTCTTTTTTAATATGGGCAGGTAATTGAGAAAAACATTTATTAAATGAATCCTACTCTTGTAAGTGAATCAAAATACCACCATTGCCATACAGCAAAGTTTCATGTATCTGGGAATTTGCATTCTGAATTCTCTGTTCCACTAATGTTTTTGTTTATTCCCAAGCCAATTTCTGCTAAGGAAAGTTCTCCCAAGAAATCGCTTTTTCTATAATTTTTTTTGGCTATTAATATATATTTATTATTCTCTTTTTCCACTTGCATTTAAAGATGATTTTGTCCACTTCTCCTTCCCATGAAATAATTGGGATGTTGTGTAATACATAGTTTAGAAGCATTTAATAGAAAGCCATCAAGCAGTTTTAATCAGAAAGAACTTTAAGTTAGGGAATTAAGTGTAATTATAGTTGCTCAGTCATGTCAGATTCTTGGTGACCCCATGGACTGTAACCTGCCAGGCTTCTCTGTACATGGGATTCTCCAGGCAAGAATATTGGAGTGAGTTGCCATGCCCTCCTCCAGGGGATCTTTCTGACTCAGGGATTGAACTCGAGTCTCTTGTGTCTCCTGCATTGCAGGCAGATTTTTTTACCATTAGCGCCAATCAACACTAAATGCTATTAACTATTCTGTTGGGTTAATATGGATAGAAAATTCTGTGTCCAAAAGGTCCAAGGTTTCAGAATAAATATATAGTGACTTGGGTTATTTAATTCAGTTGACAAAGTTGGAAACTTTCAACTCACTCATATTGCAGTTACATGAAGATTGAACTTTCCTGATATGCTTCTGTGAAAAAATGTAACAAGATATTACTTTCTATATTTGAGATGTCTTTCCAGATAATATTTTATCACAAAATTAGTTCATTAATTGAGTTGAATCATTAATTGGAAAAATGTGACCTTTGCACTGAAATTATGAGATAGAAAATATCTAATATTTTATCAGTATTAAACTGAATAAGATGTTAAAATAAAAAAAAGACACATAATTCCTTTTTAAAAAGAACTTGATAGATCTTTGGACATACATATAGAGTTTCAGTTGAAAATTTATCAAAAATTTTGTTTGTATTATAGACCAAACTAATTTCCTAATCTCTTACCTGTTTCCTATACATTTTTCCAGTTTTACATTGTTAAAACTTATCATGTTATTTGACAAGATAACTTAGGCTGCTAGTTGTGTTCACCTTTGTGGGTTGATTATCTGTACTGATATCTATAGCCTATCTGTGTCAACTCAGATATAGGATCTATCACTTGTGTGACTTTGAGTTGATTACTTATCTAGGATCCAATTCTTTTATATCTGGAGTGGGTAACACACCTATTTTATAGCCTCATGATGATTAAATATAATTCTGTGTGTAGAGTACCTAGAGCATTCATAACAGGTGCTTAGCAAATGGCCGATATTACATTCAGCATAAGCTCATTCAACTTGCACTTTTATTAGAAGGAATGTGTTTACATGGCTCATTCTCACACTTCTGGTGTCGCATACATATGAATCTCAGGATTGAGAGCCTCATATAAATGTTCTTTCAGTTCTCCTGTTTAATTTTTCTCAACACTACATTAAACAGTATAATATCTCAAACACATGTTTCTCTGGGTTTTCACTCCAAATTGAATGTGAAGAAACCTGTGATCTGTTATGAAAATAAATACTATGGTTCTATATATGAATACTATGTAGTCTTCAGGGAAAATAGTTAATGGGTAAAGAACATTTTTCTCATTTTGAGAATTTAATTCTGTTTAAGCATCATATTTTTTAAAATAAAAATGTAGTAAACTTTCATTTCTTTATTCTTGAAGGAGACTTTGTTCATAGCTATACCATATAGTATACTTCCTGCCATCCCAGCCCTGTGAAGACAGAAGAACATACAGAAAAGCTGGACTATAGTGTAGTTGACTCAGTCTCTGAACTTTTGCAATGAAGGCATTTCTTATATCATCATGTAATTAAATAATAGTTGATATAGTTGTGCAGGTAATGTTTTAGCGATATATTTGAAATTGTTTAAATTATGTCTGAGCAGTGTATTCCTTATAGGGTATTAATCTATACAATGTTTCACCTAGACATCTAAGGGTGAGCAGAATAACAGAAAGGATCCCCAAAATAAATTTCTAGTTCTGAGTAACCCACAGTTCCTGTAATTATGGAAAGAAAGGGACAGCTTTTCTATTACTTTTGTGAAGGCCAGCCTTCTGAGAATCTAGCAGTTAAAACCCATTTCATTTCTGCTCTCCTTATGAAAACATAGAAGAATCATTAGAAAGTATGTTCACATGTAGTATTTTATTGTATGACCTCTTAGAATAATTCTCTGATCTGGTGCGTATAAAAATCTAGACTCTGAAGTCCTCATTCTGAATTCAAAGCCTAGCAGAATCACCTAGTAGTTAGTCATAGGACCTGAAGTTACTCTGTGACAAGACCTCTCTATACCTCACAATGAAATGGGGAAAGAGCGTGAAGTAGTACTTGAAGTGGGTGGGTACTCTGTCATTGATGACCGTCATGGTTGCTGCAAGGCAGGTAGGCCAGCAGCCACGTGGGACATTATGCAGGGTGACTCACACTTCTCTTACCTGATGGTCAATGCCTCAAAAATCTAAAGAGTTCATACTTTCGAGCTTCGTTCCTTTAATACTGGGTTGCCCCTGTTATTCCATACCATATATATTCCTTGGGAAAAAATGGTGTTCTGTGGTGAAATAAGTTTTGATATATATATCATGCATATGATATATATGTATAGGTATAAATATGATATATATATATTATATATATCATATATATATGTGAAAGTGAAGTCGCTCAATCGTGTCCGACTCTTTGTAACCCCATGGACTGGGGCCCACCAAGCTCCTCTGTCCATGGGATTCTCCAGGCAAGAATACTGGAGTGGGTTGCCATTTCCTTCTCCAGGGGATCTTCCCAACCCAGGGATCGAACCTGGGCCTCCCACATTGTAGGCAGAAGCTTTAACCTCTGAGCCACCAGGGAAGCCCCAATAGATATATATATTAGGTCATTAAAATAGCCTGAGAAATTCTGCAACTAACAGCGTCTGTTCAATTTCCTTGAAGCCATTGTCTCATAAATGTTTTTAACCATGGTATGCTTTGTTATCACAACACTGGAAGAGAAGTAAGTTCTTTTGCACACAAATTATCATCCCTGTTAAATGGCAATTTCTTGAGATTCCTGAGTTCTTTCAACCAGAGATTGATGGCACTCTTTTTAGTTTTTTTTTTTCAGTTCTGTTCATCCCATTGGGTAAATAAAGTTCTCACTCTGCTGTTGACCACGTTTGAAATGAGCGGAAGGGAAGGAGGCTTATCATAGAAATAAAAGTGGAGGGGGCTATAGATAGGGAAATGGCGTTGGCAGGCTAAGTAGGGCACAGACAATTTGCTGATTTTTTAAATTCTCTTATGATTATTTCTGACTTTTCTGGTGGGACTTTTATTATGGGATGTGCCAGAGAAAACAGAAGGAAATGTGGGGATGAAATGGAACTGGGAAAGAACCTAGGGAATTCTAAGATAAGAGTATTTTGGAGTGTTGTGTTCATGATGTTGATATTCAGATAGCTTGTGTGCATATTAACTGAGCAAATAACTTAAAAGATATCTTCACATGTTAAATGTATAAATCTGCCACTGTCTCAATAATCATGTATGCTATGTAAATGGCCTCACATTGTTTAATTATTGGGATTTCATTCATTAGAAGATTCTAAAATTAAAAACAACTTGACATGGCCATAAACAGATGTTTTTCATGTTAGAAATGTTTGTCAATGGAGCACATGTTTAATGCAACTATATGGGCTAATAAGAGTCACTCAAATAAATTATTGCTGAAATATTTTTCTACCTAAAACAACAGAAACTGATATAAATGCAAATAACTTAGAGAATGAGTTTTATGTCTTGGAGATGGACTAACTTAGTAGGTCACATAGAAAGCAACGTTAATATGACAATGACTGCTATTACTCAAATAGATTGGATACTATTTAAAGGAATGAGTAACCTCTGGCATCCATTCAGCAGAGAGAAGCACATTAATAGATGCTTCCTGATGAGCTAGTACAAAGTTTGACATTAGAGTTGCTAAGTTTATGAAAGAGAATAAATAAAGGTGAATCCATTTCTGAATGCCCTGTTTATGAATATCCTTGGAGTTCTATATCTACCCTTAGATAACCAGCCTGGGATTTCCAAGTTCTTTCTTAATTGTTTGGTTTGCACATGAACTGCCTTTGATTATGAAAAATGTTTAAAACTCATAGAATCTTTTACACAAAGGCAGTTCTCAGTATTATGTTAATGTTTAAATCTGATAACAAATACTTTAGTTATTTTTACTAAGATTTCTATAACCTTTTAATATAACTTAGAGTATTTAGTTAATTAAAATATCTTTTGGGGTAAATAGAAAAAGTATTATTATTGTCTAAAAGTTTATGAAATTTAATATCCTGCATTTATGTTCTAAAATAATACATACACATAGTTGAAAATATGTAATAGGGTTAAAAAAGTGGAAAAAAGAGATATATGTACTTCTAGTTTTTGTTTTTCTGTTTACTTCTAATACTTTTACTTGTTTAGCATTGTTGCTTTAATACATTTACTATTTGCATATACACTTTAAAATTACATTTGTATGGCTATTTGGTGACATAGCATTTGTGAATATTTCTGCTGTGCTCTTGCCTCGTTTAAATATATCGCACAATGTTTTAAAACAAAAGGAAACAAAAAGAGGGAAATCCACAGTGATTTATTGGATAGAAGAACAGATCATCCACTGGACAAGATTATTTTTATTACTTTAAATAATTATTTTAGTTAAGTCATTAAAAATGAATTATTTTTATTAACTTAAAGAAAGACAAATTCGGTATGATTTAACTTATATAGAAGACAAAACATGTTGTCCAATGTCACAAAGCCAAAACAAAGTCTTAGATACAAAGAACAAACACTGGTTGCCATCGAGAAGGAGGGAGAGGGGATGAGTGAGTGGTGAGAGAGACTAAGAGGTGCAAGCTTTCAGACAAAATAAATAAGTCACGGGGGGTGGGGCAGGGTGAAATGTACAACAGGGGGAATATAGTCAATAATATTGCAATAAATTTGTATTTTAATAGATGGTAACTAGACTTATCATGGTGATTATTTGTAATTTACAAGAGTGCCACATCATTATGTTGTGCACCTGAAATTAACACAGTGTTGTAGGTCAATTATATTTCAGTTAAAAATAATATATGTATACTGTCTTAGCCAGTTTTAAGTATACAATTCAGTGTTGTTCCTATAGTCACCATGTTACGTTCAGTGACCACCATGTTACGTTCAGTGACTACATGGGGACATGTAGTCACCTTGCTGTACATTGCCTAAGTTTCAACTCTCATTTAAATTATAATTATAAATGAGAATTATAATTTAACTTTCATTTAAATAAAGCGTGAGTCTCTTTACCAAATATTTTTCTTAAATTTTCGTAAGTTATATTGCCATTGTTTTCAACATTTTCCAATGCTTATGTCACTTTGATCCCTTGAATGTATCATGATACAGTGGGAAGAGTATGGCTTTACTATTTGGAAAGGGTTCTATAGCCAAGCAAGTCCCTAGTGTTGTCTGCCATATTGTTTTTTAAAGATTGATGATGTAAATTAGCACTTACAAGATGCTTATTGGCCCTGCAACAATAAAGAGTTAACTTTATTAACTCTTCTAAGCCTTATTGTGGGTGGTTTTTATTGTAGAAAATTTGGGAAATGTAAGGAAGAAAAATAAACTTCCATTTCATTGTACTGCCCAAACTTCATCTTGTTTACATGTTAGTGGTATGTACATTTTTTTTTACCTATAAGTATGTATATAACATTTTTAAAGGCAAAATTGGACCTAACTGATGGACCTAAAATAATAAAGGAAGAGAACAATAAGTTTTTAAGAACATAAGAAAAAATTTTGTACCAATTGATTTGAAGTCATCTGACAGAACAGGATCAAATCCTGGCTTTGTCATTAATGGACCTTCATCTTTTACAAGCCATGCAACCTCTTTGACACCCAGGAGGCATTATGTATATTGATGACAACATCAATTATTCAAGAGAATGATAAGCTCATACTAGTAATTCAATTAGTACCTCTTATCTTAAAAAAAAAAAAAAAAAAACTACAGAAATTAAAATTGCTTTCTCTAGGCACTTGGAATTGAGGATATTTGTCAAGAAAAGGGTGGACTAATGGCTCTCTCTACATTCCTGTGTAGGAGTGATTATCCTTCCTTCATTTATCCTGCATCTCCTGTGCTAGGCTCCAGGAATATACACAAAGTTGGCTCTAGCTCTCAGGGACTGTATTTAAGTGAAATAGGATGGGACAAGCTGAGTAGTTCTATATCTTTTTATTTTCACTCTAATTCAACATCAGGTGAATAAAAACCCCTTGGCCTGCCAAGATCTGAATAATTCAGTCATGAGAACTAGATAGCAGGCTGAGCAGCAGCTAAAAATGTTTTCTCTGATGACTGGGGGTGACTCCTGATGCATAACTGCTATTCCAGAATGTCACCACTCATTTTAGAATGCAGTCATGAGTATAGTCTCTTGGGACAGAGTTTTGCAAATTTTATTCTCCTAAGACCTTCCAAAGCAAAGAAATAGAGGAAAACAATAGAATGGGAAAGACTAGAGATTTCTTCACGAAAATTAGAGATACCAAGGAAACATTTCATGCAAAGATGGGCTCGATAAAGGACAAAAATGGTATGGACCAAAAGATATTAAGAAGATGTGACAATACACAAAAGAACTGTACAAAAAAAATCTTCACAACCAAGATAATCACAATGGTGTGATCACTCATTTAGAGCCAGACATCCTGAAATGTGAAGTCAAGTGGGTCTTAGAAAGCATCACTATGAACAAAGCTAGTGAAGGTGATGGAATTCCAGTTGAGCTATTTCACATCCTGAAAGATGATGCTTTGAAAGTGCTGCACTCAATATGCCAGCAAATTTGGAAAACTCAGCAGTGGCCAAAGGACTGGAAAAGGTCAGTTTTCATTCCAATCCCAAAGAAAGGCAATGCCAAAGAATGCTCAAACTACCGCACAATTGCACTCATCTCACACGCTAGTAAAGTAATGCTCAAAATTCTCCAAGCCAAGCTTCAGCAATACGTGAACTGTGAACTTCCTGATGTTCAAACTGGTTTTAGAAAAGGCAGAGGAACCAGAGATCAAATTGCCAACATCCACTGGATCATCGAAAAAGCGAGAGAGTTCCAGAAAAACATCTATTTCTGCTTTATTGACTATTCCAAAACCTTTGACTGTGTGGATCACAATACACTGCGGAAAATTCTGAGAGAGATGGGCATACCAGACCATCTGACCTGCCTCTTGAGAAACCGATATGCAGGTCAGGAAGCAACAGTTAGAACTGGACATGGAACAACAGACTGGTTCCAAATAGGAAAAGGAGTACGTCAAGGCTGTATATTGTCACCCTGCTTATTTAACTTCTATGCAGAGTACATCA
>SJYT01025642.1:111924-150448 GCA_006410635.1 Cephalophus harveyi | reverse complement strand
TCCCTTGGACTGCAAGGAGATCCAACCAGTCCATTCTGAAGGAGATCAGCCCTGGGTGTTCATTGGAAGGAATAATGCTAAAGCTGAAACTCCAGTACTTTGGCCACCTCATGCGAAGAGTTGACTCATTGGAAAAGACTCTGATGTTGGGAGGGATTGGGGGCAGGAGGAGAAGGGGACGACAGGATGAGATGGCTGGATGGCATCACCAACTTGATGGGCGTGAGGCTGAGTGAACTCCGGGAGTTGGTGATGGACAGGGAGGCCTGGCATGCTGCGATTCATGGGGTCGCAAAGAGTCGGACACGACCGAGTGACTGAACTGAACTGAACTGAAGACCTTCCCCAGCTTTTGACTATACTACCCATTACCTTGTTTAAGAAAATGTTTTCTTTTGGCTTAATTTTTTTAGCTTAAATATGATACATTTAAAAAGATTATATCACTACCATAAATAAAAAATCATTACCTCTTGTCATTAGTAGATGGTGACCATACAAATACACAGATTGAAAATCAAATAATTTTGAAAAAAGTAGCTAAGGACAAGCTCTGGGCCTCTGGGTCACTCTGTCTTTGATAGCGGTGGAGTTCTTGAAGTCGCAGGAGCTCCAAACTGGAGCATAGGCCTTGAAGGAGTCAGGATTGGAGAAGTGTTCTAAAGGGAGTGACATTCCCTCTATGACTTCCAGTCACTGTGTCCCAGGAATTGGCATCCTACCTCTGGCAAATGCCCTCTTGAAAGGCATATTTCACGTTCCAGATGTTTGAAAGGAAGTTTTTCTTTTAGAGCTGACAGGTGTCAGGCACTGTGATAAATGCTCAACATACTTTATCTCATTTAGTTTTCACAACAACCAATTTCATAAGTTCTATTATCTGAATGTTACAAGTAGGTAATATAGTTTCAGTGATGTTAATTATTTGCCCAGCTGGACTCTATGACAGCATGACTCCAAAGCTTGGCCTCTTGGCCACTGTATGCCTCTCTGTAGTGAACTCACTTCTTTCTCACGTAAACCCAGATATACATCCAGGTCAAGCAGGTATCCCTCCCACGTGAGCATTTCCTTTTTTTAATCAATAAAATAGCCATATATACAGAAAGTCATTTTAATAGAATAATGTACAACATAGAAGATACTGTTACTTATTAGTAGATCCACTTAAAAACATTCTTAATAAGTGATAGAATAGACAACCACAGTTTCCAACCGATAATCATAAAAATTTAGAGAGTTTTGCTACTTTTGAGGTCCTTAGAGATGAACGAAGTAATAGGAAGTGAAATATCTACAATGAAGTGCTAGAAAAAATGTCTTTCATAAAGGCCATTAGGGTATTTAAAATCATCAAAGCCATAATACAGATGTGATTAAAATATACTGCAAAATGCCTGCAATAGAGTAGTTTAAGAATGCAAGGCTAATAATTTGCATCTGCCTAATACTTTGCATTCTCAAAGGAATTTTCAAACCCCTGCTAATTGACTCTTAGAAAATTCTTCTAACATATCATTTACTTTGACTCACTGAGAAATGTAAACAATGATCATTTAAGCTGTTTAATCAAGGTTATCCTGCAAGAGTGTTCTTGCTTGTATATCTATCTGTTTTATGTCAGAAGGCTGTAGGAAAAGGAGAGAGGGAACCGGAGCTGAAAGCAGTGTTCATATGTTGTGGTGGACACAGTAATGGTTCCCGAAGAACAACCATGTTGTTTTTTAGTTGCTCAGTCATGTTCAACTCTTTTGAGACCCAATGGACTGTAGCCCACCAGGAATCCCTCTGTCCATGGGATTTTCCAGGCAAGAGTAGCCATTTCCTTCTCCAGACGGTCTTCCCAACACAGGGATTGAACCCATGTCTCCTGCATTGACAGGCAGAGTGTTTACCACTGAGCTCCCCGAAGATATCCACATCCTAATCTCTGCACCCGAGAATATGTTTATTTCAGTTCAGTGGGTTAGTCATGTCTGACTTTTTGCAACCCCATGGACTGCAGCATGCCAGGCTTACCAGTCCTTCACTGGTTCAAACTCATGTACATCGAGTCAGTGATGCCATCTGTCTTCCCATTCTCTTCCTCCTTCTACGACAAAGAAAAGGATTAAAGGTTATAGATGAAATTAAGATTGCTAAACAGTTTACCTTGAGATGGGTAGAGTATCATGGATTATCCAGGTAGATCCGATATATGTGAAAGAGGGAGGCAGCATTCTCATGCTGCTGGAGACATGGTTGCATGAGGAGGACTCAGCCGGATGTTGCTGGCTGGAAGATGCAGGAATGGGGCATGAGCCAAGAACTGTAGAGGGTTTCAAGAAGCTGGAAAAATGCAAGCAATGAAGTCTTCCTTAAGGCTTCCAGAAGGAGCATGGTCCTGTTTATGTCTTGACTTTAGCCTAGTGAGACTCATTTCACATTTATAACTTCCAGTACTGTAAGAAAATAAATTTCTGTGGCTTTTAAGTCACTGTTTGCAGTAACTTTTTATAGCAACAGTAGAAAAGCGGTACAGACTTCTAAACACATGTGGACCCAATAGGAGCAAAGCATGTATGTGGCAAATAAGACCCCATCCTTCAAAAATTCATACACCATCAGCCTAGTTAAAACACTGGATGTAACCACAGGAAGAAAACAACCATCATAAAATATGATATCATGGTTATCCTTAAGTAGACATCGTTGGTAATATATATACTTATTCATTATTGGAGCATCTCTCTGGAATTCATTGTTGTTTTAATAGCAACACACAAAAGAAAGTCCCATTGTTGTTTGACTATATTTGTTGGTTTTACCAGCTTAACAATCCTTGTCATTAACGCTACCTGCTGCTGCTGCGATTATAATTTTTAATAGTACAGATGTGTGAACTTTTGCAAGCTGTTTACTTTCTTACTGCCTCATCACCACAACTGCAAAATAGGATAAGAACATTTGTTCACAGGGATGCTATGAGGTTAAAAGGAATTAGTGCTTGTCAAACTCCAGAATAGTCGCTGGCACATACTAGGCACTCAGTATACCTTTGTAGCCTTAATTACAATTATTATCATCATTGTCATCATCACTGCCATGCACATCAATGACTGCTGGAAGCCAGGCCTGAACCCAGCACACAGGCTTAGTATTTTATCCCTAGGAATTTGGGTTCAGTTTCTGCACATTTTCAGGTAAAGAAACAGGAATAACCAAGATACACCCTAACCAGGTTGAAGAACTTCAAAAAGATGGAGTGAGGACTGTTGCTGAAATATTTGTCTAAAGTTCTGCTAAGCCTGGTGCTAGATGCCTTCTGCTTTCATTACTTAAAGCTTGATTCCATCCTAACCATTCAGAGGACAACGATATTCTGAAAGACAACTGATTTAGATATGCACTCTCTGGAAAAGGTCATTAGTATTATCTTATGCTCCCACTTTGTTTTAATGTCTGAGAACACGAACTATTTTTTAACCCTGGAAGGGAATTCTTTTGAGGCCATTTTCTCCTACTGGTAAAAATCGGATTGACATCAGGTTAGTTTGCCATGACAGGAATGATATGGGATTGTTTTTAGGTGTGTTTTCTTATAAAATGTAGAATATTTAAAAAATATAGGATAGTGTAAGAAGAAAATCACAGTGTATCATAGCCCTTCACTAAAAAGTATTGATAATATTTGTCTGGAATTGTGAGTTTGTGTGTACATTCGTAAAGCAGTTCACATTTTAATATCTGGTTTTATGTGTTCACTGTGGTTTGCCTATTAATTCATGATACATTTTTAGATTTTTTAACATGAAACAGGGATTTTGTAAAATTTATATATTTTAGATGTGTAAATTCAGTTCTGCATTTTGTTATATTTATAGATTTATTGACATTTTATTCCCAAGATTGTATTTGTAATTAACCCTAGGATAAACAAGACTATAAAACCACAGGTCTTAATGAGATACTAAAATCTGTCTCTTATACACATCTAGTTTGAATAATTGTTTTTTATGATAATCATTACATGATTTTCAAGTAAACATATGAAAAATATAAATGATTAGGGAATTGATATTGAGGTATTTTTAATCAACATTATGATAATTATGGACAGTTATGATAAATTATCATGTTGAATTTAAAAACATCCAATCTGAACATTGAAGTGATAAGTGAGAACTAGGAACTGTTAGAGTAGTGAGGATCAAGTTGATACAAAGGTAAGGCCAATGGCCTCTTAAATATGACTGTCCAGAAGTATTAAGAATTTCCAGTAAATGAAGATACCGTCCATCTCTGTCTGTATTTTCAAGTATCTGTTGCTGATTTTCAACTTTGCTAACAATTTTAAGCTATATCAAGATGTAGGAATGCCTCAAGTTCAAGTAGTAAAATTTTTAAATACTAATAGTGTGTTACTTGTACATGGTTAGAGAAAAAAATATAAGGGAAAATTCAGTATTTGGATAGCTATCCCTTTCCAACATACTTAAGTAATTGAGCGATTAGAGTCAAAAATAAAGTAGATTACTAAAATTGTTTAAGATTAAATATAAAACATTTATTTTCATACATTCTTGATAACAGCTCTGTCTTTAACACTTTTATATGATATAGAGCTTCAGTTTTTAATGGACAGTATCCTGCACACTTTAATAAGAGGGAAGAAATACAAAACAATTATAATAATTCTTTCTGGTTCTTCACATTCTGAAGTCATCTTCTTTGTCTAGATGTTCATATTTTTATAAGAATTTGTACATAGATTTTATAAACTTCCTAATGTCAGATATTAATTAATGTAGTCCCATCAGGATTCCCATTGCTTTATTATTTTAGTTTAGAAAACAGTTTAGAATTTAGTCTTGTACAAAATATTCAGTCAGTTCAGTTGCTCAGTTGTGTCCGACTCTTTGTGATCCCATGGACTGCAGCATGCCAGGCTTCCCTGTCCATCAACAACTCCCAGAGCTTGCTAAAACACATGTCCATCCAGTCGGTGATGTCATCCAACCATTTCATCCTCTGCCGTCCCCTTCTCCTCCTGCCTTCAATCTTTCCCAGCATCAGGGTCTTTTCCAAGGAGTCAGTTCTCATCAGGTGGCCAAAGTATTGGAGCTTCAGCTTCAGCATCAGTCTTTCAAATGACTATTCAGGAATGATTTACTTTAGGATTAACTGGTTGAATCTTCTTACAGTCCAAGGGATTCTCAAGAGTATTCTCGAACACCACAGTTCAAAAACATCAATTCTTTGGCGCTCAGCTTTCTTTATGGTCCAACTCTCACATCCATACATGACTACTGGAAAAACCATGACTTTGACTAGGTGGACCTTTGTCAATAAAGTAATGTCCCTGCTTTTTAATACACTGCTTAGGTTTGTCATAGCATTTCTTTCAAGGAGCAAGCATCTTTTAATTTCATGGCTGCAGTCACCATCTACAGTGATTTTGCAGTCCAAGAAAATAAAGTCTGCCACTGTTTCCATTGTTTCCCCATCTATTTACCATGAAGCAATGGGACTGGATGCCATGATCTTTGTTTTCTGAATGCTGAATTTTAAGCCTGCTTTTTCATTCTCCTCTTTCACCCTCATCAAGAGGTTCTTCAGTTCCTCTTTGCTTTCTGCCATAAGGGTGGTATCATCTGCATATCTGAAGTTATTGATATTTCTCCTGGCAATCTTGATTCCAGCTTGTGCCTCATCCAGCCCAGCATTTCTCATGATGTACTTTGCATATAAGTTAAATAAGCAGAGTGACAATATACAGCCTTGATGTATTCCTTTCCCAATCTGAAACCAGTCCGTTGTACCATGTCCAATTCTAACTGTTGCTTCTTGTCCTGCATAGAGATTTCCCAGGAGGCAGGTAAGGTGATCTGGTATTCCCATCTTTTTAAGAATTTTCCACAGTTTGTTGTGATCCACACAATCAAAGGCTTTGCCAAAGTCAATAAAACAGAATTAGATGCTTTTTTGGAACTCTCTTGCTTTTTCAATGATCCAGCAGATGTTGGCAATTTGATCTCTGGTTCCTTTGCCTTTTCTAAATCCACCTTGAACATCTGGAAGTTCACGGTTCACTTACTGTTGAAGCTTGACTTAGAGAATTTTGAGCATTACTTTGCTAGCGTGTGAGATGAGTGCAATTGTGCAGTAGTTTGAGCATTCTTTGGCATTGCCTTTCTTTGGTATTGGAATGCAAACTGATCTTTTCCATTCCTGTGGCCACTGCTGAGTTTTCTAAATTTGCTGGCATATTGAGTGCAGCACTTTAACAGCATCACTGTTTAGGACTTGAAATAACTCAACTGGAGTTTCATTACTTCCACTAGCTTTTCTTGTAGTGATGCTTCCTAAGACCTACTTGACTTCACATTCCAGGGTGTCTGACTCTAGGTGAGTGATCACAACATCATGGTTATCTGGGTCATGAAGATCTTTTTTGTATAGTTCTTCTTGTTGTAACCTCTTCTTAATATCTTCTCCTTCTGTTATGCCCATACCATTTCTGTCCTTTTTTGTGCCAATCTTTGCATGAAATATTCCCTCAGTGTCTCTGATTTTCTTGAAGAGATCTCGTCTTTCCCATTCTATTGTTTTCTTCTATTTCTTTGCAGTGATCATTGAGGAAAACTTTCTTATCTCTCCTTGTTTTTCTTTGGAACTCTGCATTCAGATGGGTATATATTTCCTTTTCTCCTTTACCTTTAGCTTCTCTTCTTTTTCAGCTATTTGTAAGGCCCCCTCAGACAACCATTTCACCTTTTTTGCAATTCATTTCTTTTTCTCAAGTTTTCAAACTTGAGTGAAGTGAAGAAGTACCCCAGTATTTAGTTATCTGATGGGTGATTCTTTCCTAGGCACTGATTCTAGGAAATTCTAATTTTTTCAAGTTGCCAAAGTGATTCTGAGGCCAGTGGGCCCTTGACTACATGATAAGAAAAGAGCAAAGTCACAGTGGGGCCATGAAGCTGACCTCAAGTGTTAATGGAATTGAGAAGTTTTATAGAGGCCCCTGGTGTTTTAATCACTTACTGTTGTGTGATCTCTATACAGAAGAGAGGCCTCAGGTTGCTCCTACAAGTGGTAGGAGAAACACTTTGCTAGGTCTGCTATTTCCCTTCTTGTGAAGAACAGCTACAAAACATCAGGAAAGGGTGGAGGGTTACATGATAGCTGGTATTGCTTTCAACGAATGGGCAGAAATTCATTCTCTTCTTTGTTTTAGTATGTACATATGTCTTCTAGTATATTGCCATTTCTGAGATATTTTACAATGCCCACAGAAGAATGTGAATCTTCTAAAGGTGCATTCTTAGTTATATTCATATATTGTGACCTCATATGTAATTCTGCGCATAACAAAACCATTGAAAGATGTTAGTGTCTAAGTGATAATCAAACTCTTGCTGATATAATTAAATTGTGTGATTCCACTAAAAACTGAGGACATGGAGTATATTTATTGTGTCTTTGGTTTACATACTTTAGTAATAGCATTCATTTTCACAAAAGGAATTTAGAAAGAAAAATATAAACTATTTGGTCATTGTTCTTAGTCCATCCATGGTTAGCCATGCTCTCCTTTTTTCTCTACCATTGCCACCATCTTGTTTTTTGAGAAAAGAGGGAGACAAAGAAATAAGGGAATGCCAACATGGCTTTCTCCTGCTCAGAGCTAGGACAGTTGAATTACATTTGCTAGTGAAACTGAAGTTTATTCTCTTTTTAATCTGATCAACTGATCATGTGCTTTCTGTTCACTGGAAAGCCCAAGAAGGGGACTGCAATTTATTTCATTTTCTCAGTAATAGTGCCTGCAGGGTGCTTTGATACCCAAACCAGAGTTGGCAGTAGATGATGTGAACTTAACCCCATCTCTGGGACTCACTATTGGTGTGACCTTGGGCAGTTCTCTCAAACTTTTTAACTTGTGTCTTCTCAAGCTTAAAATTTTGTTTTTGACTAATACTGAATTAAAATATTTTTCTTAAAACTGTAACCCTGTGAATAGTTAAAAAAAAAAAACCTCATAATATTCATATGAGTGCATTTCTTATATTATTATGATTGACTGGAATTCCAGTGTATGTTACTTTGAAATTTGTCACATTTACAATCAAGTGTTAAGTTGGTACCTAATTAGACACAAGGCTCCTCTGTAGCTGAATTGAAGATACCCTGGCTTGGTCAATGAATTCTTTCCTGCTCAGATTCAAGCAAGACGAGCTTTTATTCAGTTGTTTAAATGGGAATGGAGAAGGAGGACTCATGCTGTAAAGGTAGCTTCTCCCCTAAGGGAGGGGAAGAGGAGTATTTTAAGGGGTAGAAGGCAGACAGGTCATCAGGGCTTTAGGAAAAGCATGGAAATTTCCTGAGGTAGCTGGGGGCAGCTGGGCATGCATAGGCTTCCAGGTTCCTTTGCACAGGCAGACGTTGTGCTCAGGAGAGCACAAAACCCGCTTTGGGCAGAGATCGTAGCATGGTAATGAAGCAAGGATAACTTTAGGGCATCTCAAGCTTTCACGTGCATCAGCACGTCCTGTGTTCATCAGAGTTGGTTTGGAGTGGTTGACTGCTGTCTGTCTCTCAGAGCATAGATCTCTCAAAATGCAGCTGCAGAGCATCTCTGCCAGACACCAGGTAGTTTTGAAACAAACACAGAGGTAAATCAGGGAAAGTGTCCTTCAGCTCTCAGGAGTTGGTATAGAAACAAAGAGATAAATCAAGGCAGGGAAAGCAGTGATTTGAACCTAATTTGCCCGCTGTCTTGAATCTAGCCAGTTCCGTCTGGTTTTGTCACTGATCTTTGTGGCATCCATTGGTAAAACACATCTATTCTATATGGCTAAAGACAGTTTCTGCACCTGGGGCCTGAGCTACATAGCATTAGTGACAAAGGCACTTTTCAGTAAAAACCTCAGGGACTTGTATTGAGGATGGAGGTGGGGATGGAACAGTAAATATCCTTTGTCCATGCATAAGTTGTTAGGCAGTTGAGATATAGGAGAAAAGGATAACTGCTACTGCTGCTAAGTCACTTCAGTCGTGTCCGACTCTGTGTGACCCCATAGACGGTAGCCCACCAGGCTTCCCCGTCCCTGGGATTCTCCAGGCAAGAACACTGGAGTGGGTTGCCATTTCCTTCTCCAATGCATGAAAGTGAGAAGTGAAAGTGAAGTCGCTCAGTCGTGTCCAACTCAGCGACCCCATGGACTGCAGCCCACCAGGCTCCTCCGTCCAGGGGATTTTCCAGGCAAGAGTACTGGAGTGGGGTGCCATTAATAAAGGATAAAGTGGAGGAAAAATCAGATATTGTCTTTATTATTCATAAAGTTGGCGTTGGCTAATGTAGTGTCTGTCTAACTTGCCTTTAGATAAGCCACAAAGAATATAAGGGCATCACTGCATGGAATGAAAGTAACTTATAGGCACATGTTCCCAAGATATATTTCCTTAATTAGTAACCTAGTCTAGGTTAATGAAATGAGCATATTCTTTTCTTTTTCTTCTTTTACTTGAAGTATATCCATAGTTTAAGCCTTTTCTTCAAAGTAAAGTGGGCAATTAGATACTGCCCAAAGTTCCTCCAACTGGGAAAATTTCCATTCCCCATTCTCTTCTGGGAACAACTATGAGTGGGCTGAAATGTAACGATCACTCACCTTGGACTAGTGCCAGTATATTTTCAGACACAAGTCATGTAGTAATGTGTTTTATCTTACTTACTATATTGGTGGTGGTGATGGAGATGGGGTTGAACAGTTCCAGAGACTTATATTTTTCACTTCCTAAATATATCCTCAATCTCTGTAAGGATTCTGCCATTTGCTGCATATATGTATTGCCCACATACATCCCTGGCTTAAAAAAAAAAAAAAATCCTACAGGATAGCTCTGTAGGTCCACTGAAACTGTGATTAGATATATCCCCAAGCAAGATGTTATTTATTATTACATCTGACTTCCTTAAGTTCCCTTTACCAGTGTGCTATTGTGGCATTTGGGCTCCATAAAAGTGATAGTACACATGGCTGCAAGTCTCTGGGGGGAATGCTTTGGAAAAGATTTCTTGTGTTGAAAGCATAGAAGAATCTTTCTCAAAGAAATCTGGGATTCCCTAAGTCAAAAGGGTCTGAGACTATAAACCAGATAGGAGGCTATGAATCTCCACTATTGCAGCTTAGGTCAGTTTCTGCACCAAACCTAGAGTTGTTTTGTTTAAAAAGGTGAAACTGAAGCTTCATAGGCTATGCATATATTTCATTCCTAAGGACCTTCAGACCAATTAGTTTCCATAACAGATCCCTGCAGTGGAAAACACTTTGATTACTTAAATTGCCAGTAATGATGAAGTGTTGCCATTTATTCTCTACCGGTCCACACTTCATTATTCCCCCACTGACATCAAAAACTTCAGGTCAGCAGTCCAGTTGTCATTATTGTCTCTGGGCTACAGAGGACAGACATCACAGAGCTTTTCATGAGTGAATGTTTTAATGCTCACTGGAGGAAATGTCAGAATACTCTAGAGCAAGGGTCAGCACACTACAGCCAACAAGCGGAATCCAGCTGGTGGGCTGTCTGTGTACACCCTGTAAGGTAAGAATAGTTTTTACATTTTAAAGGGCTATAAGAAAGAAAAAAGTAAAGCAGGAGGAGTAAAAGAAGGAAGGAAGGGAGGGAGGGAGGAAGAAAGAGAGAGGAAGAAAAAGGTAAAAGAGGAAGAAAAGAAAAAAAAAATGGTATAGAAACAAAGAGATAAATCAAGGCAGGGAAAGCAGTGATTTGAACCTAATTTGCCCGCTGTCTTGAATCTAGCCAGTTCCGTCTGGTTTTGTCACTGATCTTTGTGGCATCCATTGGTAAAACACATCTATTCTATATGGCTAAAGACAGTTTCTGCACCTGGGGCCTGAGCTACATAGCATTAGTGACAAAGGCACTTTTCAGTAAAAACCTCAGGGACTTGTATTGAGGATGGAGGTGGGGATGGAACAGTAAATATCCTTTGTCCATGCATAAGTTGTTAGGCAGTTGAGATATAGGAGAAAAGGATAAAGTGGAGGAAAAATCAGATATTGTCTTTATTATTCATAAAGTTGGCGTTGGCTAATGTAGTGTCTGTCTAACTTGCCTTTAGATAAGCCACAAAGAATATAAGGGCATCACTGCATGGAATGAAAGTAACTTATAGGCACATGTTCCCAAGATATATTTCCTTAATTAGTAACCTAGTCTAGGTTAATGAAATGAGCATATTCTTTTCTTTTTCTTCTTTTACTTGAAGTATATCCATAGTTTAAGCCTTTTCTTCAAAGTAAAGTGGGCAATTAGATACTGCCCAAAGTTCCTCCAACTGGGAAAATTTCCATTCCCCATTCTCTTCTGGGAACAACTATGAGTGGGCTGAAATGTAACGATCACTCACCTTGGACTAGTGCCAGTATATTTTCAGACACAAGTCATGTAGTAATGTGTTTTATCTTACTTACTATATTGGTGGTGGTGATGGAGATGGGGTTGAACAGTTCCAGAGACTTATATTTTTCACTTCCTAAATATATCCTCAATCTCTGTAAGGATTCTGCCATTTGCTGCATATATGTATTGCCCACATACATCCCTGGCTTAAAAAAAAAAAAAAATCCTACAGGATAGCTCTGTAGGTCCACTGAAACTGTGATTAGATATATCCCCAAGCAAGATGTTATTTATTATTACATCTGACTTCCTTAAGTTCCCTTTACCAGTGTGCTATTGTGGCATTTGGGCTCCATAAAAGTGATAGTACACATGGCTGCAAGTCTCTGGGGGGAATGCTTTGGAAAAGATTTCTTGTGTTGAAAGCATAGAAGAATCTTTCTCAAAGAAATCTGGGATTCCCTAAGTCAAAAGGGTCTGAGACTATAAACCAGATAGGAGGCTGTGAATCTCCACTATTGCAGCTTAGGTCAGTTTCTGCACCAAACCTAGAGTTGTTTTGTTTAAAAAGGTGAAACTGAAGCTTCATAGGCTATGCATATATTTCATTCCTAAGGACCTTCAGACAAATTAGTTTCCATAACAGATCCCTGCAGTGGAAAACACTTTGATTACTTAAATTGCCAGTAATGATGAAGTGTTGCCATTTATTCTCTACCGGTCCACACTTCATTATTCCCCCACTGACATCAAAAACTTCAGGTCAGCAGTCCAGTTGTCATTATTGTCTCTGGGCTACAGAGGACAGACATCACAGAGCTTTTCATGAGTGAATGTTTTAATGCTCACTGGAGGAAATGTCAGAATACTCTAGAGCAAGGGTCAGCACACTACAGCCAACAAGCGGAATCCAGCTGGTGGGCTGTCTGTGTACACCCTGTAAGGTAAGAATAGTTTTTACATTTTAAAGGGCTATAAGAAAGAAAAAAGTAAAGCAGGAGGAGTAAAAGAAGGAAGGAAGGGAGGGAGGGAGGAAGAAAGAGAGAGGAAGAAAAAGGTAAAAGAGGAAGAAAAGAAAAAAAAAAAGGAACAAAGAAAAATAATGAATATATTATGTGTGGCCCACACAGCCTAGAGTATTATCTAGCCCTTTACCAAAAAACAAAAAATCAAAAAAACCTTGCATGCTGACCTCTTCCCTCCATCATAGTAGACAAATTCTAGCATTGTAGTCACATTGATTGTAAGCCACCATGGAGTCCAAGCTTTGATTATACATCATGCTGCTGCTGCTGCTGCTGCTAAGTCGCTTCAGTCATGTCTGACTCTGTGCAACCCCAGAGATGGCAGCCCACCAGGCTCCCCCGTCCCTGGGCTTCTCCAGGCAAGAACACTGGAGTGGGTTGCCATTTCCTTCTCCAATGCATGAAAGTGAAAAGTGAAAGCGAAGTTGCTCAGTCGTGTCCGACTCGGCGACCCCAGGGACTGCAGCCCACCAGGCTCCTCCGCCCGTGGGATTTTCCAGGCAAGAGTACTGGAGTGGGGTGCCATCATAATTGGCTGCAAATGCCGCTCAGGTGCTTGAGATAACACATCACATTCTGCCTCCTATATGAGTGTAACTATTTTGATGAATTTAGTTGGATTTAATCCTCTATTTTGCCCTCCTTGGTCTAATAACTTTTAAAATCCGTTCCATAATACTTTCCAGGCTCATGCTGATATATATTGGCAAGGTCCTGCAATAATTTCTGTGTTTGAAATAGTTTCTCTAGAATATTCCTTTCACTTATGGGATCTAACTTTAGTTATTGGTATTAGAGGCAGTCAGTGAGGGATGCTGGCAAGGATACTGAGAAAAGTTGACATCACTGATGGGGCAGTTGCCTCAAAAGCTCTTGAAACCTTTTAATTTGATTCAATTCAATTTTTATTTACTTATTCTTATAAGGAGCACAGATTTCCTTGGTTAAAAAAGATGCAGGGATATTTGGGAGCTAAAATTTTTAGCCTCATCTCTGCCCTAGTCTTTCTAGATCTCAAGTCTTAGGATTCCACAACTTTCTAAATAGTGCTTTTATATTAGTTTATGATTCTTGGAGGATTTTGCCTACTACTGGAATTGTAGCTCTGTCTTTGTGTGAATACTTGCTCTCTAGAACAGAGAAGTCATAGTACCAACCTGCTCCATCTCTGTAATCCCTGTTGCCACCATAGACATTTGATCTCCCAAAACTTTCTCCTCCACTGACAATCCATCCCATTATACTACTATGCCATTATGGTGCTCCTGTGTGCCCTACATTGCCAGTGTACTATTTTCCCTTATTGAGAGGTTGCTTGTGTTCTCCACAATTATTGAGATCAACCCAATTCTAAAATCCATTTTATAGAGTCTATTTCCTGGACCACCCCTGATACCTGTATTTATTAGGATCCCAGCAAGAAATAGATGCCACTGTCAAATAATTCAACTGAAAAAATTTATTATGATGTACAGGATGAAGAACCCAAAGATGGTTAGTGAACTGTTTGAAGACTAAGAACAAATCTTTTACTAGGCCAGTGAGGGAAGTGGAGAAAAGATGGTTGCAAGAGATGCATGAAAATTGAAACCACAGAAGAATCATAGGAGAAAAAACAGCTCTGCCAAAATTAGAATGGGGGAGTGAGTGACAGGATCAATAAATAACCCTATTGTTCCTTTCTTTCCCCTTCTGGTGTTCCATTGGAGTGGGCTTGGGGGCCTGGGTGATGAAATCCATAGGGAAGGACTCAGTCCTCAGAGATCACAAAAAATATTCAGGTCCTAAGAAACTCATTTTTAAGTTTGAGTTGGAGAAATGAGAAACACCAAAGATATTGTATGAGTTGATACTACTCCCATATTTAATTGATTCTGATAATGTGTTTTGTTTTAGGTGAGTCAAATTCTCTGGAATCAGAATTCATCTTAAAATTTGCAGTATATCATATTTTATTTGACCACAGTATTCTTTGCTTAAAGGAATATCAAATAATGGGCTGTCTCATGGTTGATGTTGTCCAATTCAGTAATCTAGAGTAATGGCAATAAAAGAAGGGAAGGGATATGGACACTGCAGAAATAGAATTCCATCAATTTTTACTGAGTCAGTTTGAAACATTTTAAAACCTTACAGATCTAGTACCTTTTATGTTTATAATTTTAAATAAACTATTAGCAATTTGCATTAGCAATAAAGAGTGATAGAGATGGGAGTTGAATGAGATTTGCAGTTTATATATGAGGGGATAGGAGGTCTTTGCAAAATAATCCTGTAACAATTAGCACCATACTTTCCTTACAGAAAAATTTCTCTTTCAAGGTTGTTCTGTGAAGCATAAAAGCATTTATTTGCATCTTAAGAGGAAAAAGAAAGGGGACGGTTCTGCATTTTATGGTGGTAGCTGTTCCTCCCCATGCTGAAAAGTATTATCTTAAAGTGATATGTTGGTACCTTGCTGTATTTGAAAAGAAAAACTAAATTAACAACTATGTTTATAGAAATTTCTTCTGAAGAAGACGCTAAGAAATGGGCATGAGAGCAAGTAGTTTAAAGATTAGCCCATGAAGCACTAGTAAGAGAACTGGGAATGTGAGACAAGAGAGTGAAGTCGCTCAGTCGTGTTCGACTCTTTGTGACCCCATGGACTGTAACCTATCAGGCCCCTCCGTCCATGAGATTTTCCAGGCAAGAGTGCTGGAGTGGATTGCCATTTCCTTCTCACAAGAAAGGGAGAAAAGCAAATACTGTGTATATTAATAAGCAGAATAATGTGATGGGCAAGCCTAATTCAGTACCACTGGGAACCTTCTCATTACTGTGTAGAACAAACCTAAGAACTGTTGCACTGAAGGATGGGGAAGCTGACCTATTTACACACTGACTTTATCCCTCATTGACTGAGGGTTGCCCCCAGCCCTCTGTGCTCTAACTCCCCAGCACTTCCAAGCTGCTGAGTAGGCACACAGAAGCTCTCTCAGATGCAGAGGAAGCCTTGAGGCACAGTAGAGGTTGGAAGTGGTCAGTGTGGTTAACAACTGAACATCAAGCTGAAGCTCCTGGGCCAGGAAGGTGTGGGATGCTACACAGAAATACACAGAAAATGCCTGGTACTTTTGAAAGTAAAAGTGAAGTTGCTCAGTCATGACCGACTCTTTGCGACCCCATGGACAGTAACCTACCAGACTCCACGGTCCATGGGATTTTCCAGGCAAGAATACTAGAGTGGGCTGCCATTTCCTTCTCCAGGGGATCTTCCCAACCCAGGGATCGAACCCACGTCTCCTACATTGCAGACAGACGCTTTACCATCTGAGCCACTAGGGAAGCTTTAGGCCACTATTAATAAGTGAAATTAACCAACTTTTGTGGAGGAGAAGTTTGAGTGATAGTGTATTTTGCTACCTTACTGCCTTTGGAAAATCCTTAGTTTTGTTCCCCTGTTGTACTAGAGTACAAATTAGAGTATAAGACCAATTCAGTTACCTATACAATTTGAATAATGATATACATTTGTGTATGATTAGATCAAGATTAATGTTCATGTTATCTCTAATAAGTGCATGATGGCTCTAAGCTATTTCTTTGTATATTTTTTGTTTTATTCTGCACTTTGGTTACAGTTACAAAACTATAATATTGAAAAGATGCATCATTCAGTCTTTCTCCATTATACACAAACATGGGTAAGAGATGAGCTCTTACTCAAAAAGAGGAAAATCTGCCATTTGAAGCTGTGCATATATAATAGGAAATATTTAGATTCATGATGAGTCTCTTCCTTTTGGCAATATGTAGTCTAATTTAATCTCATAGCAAAAGCAATTATCAGTATTAATTATTAGTACAAATTTTCTTCAGACTTAAAGTTGTGTTCAGTATTTTGTAAGAGAAATAAAAAAGGCATCATTATGGAATCTTAAGGAACACTTTATAATAAATTTAAGTCTATCTTGTTCCTACCATTGTAGTATAAGCTGGCATTTACTTTATGTTGCTAGACCTGAGATTTACATTTTAAATAATTTATTTGCAGACCATGATTGCTTCTTCAGTAGCAATTTCCCTTTATCTTGGTGACACTTTACAGGAATGAACATTCTGTGTTTCTATATTTCAGGTTCCTCCTTTATGGTTTCATTTCACAGCCTATAAAATTTGGCCAACATTAATAACAATAACTCTCTTTAAATGGGCAGAATAATGATTTAGGTTTGATATAGTTCAAGTGCATAAAACGAAGTTCATTTCAAGGCTAGTCGGCTCCTCTTGAGAAATCATCGAGAACTGTTGTTGAGTCTGCAATTCAGTTGTTAGTCAAGGATAGGCTTTTTTTTCTAGAATAAGGAAAAAGAAAGTCATGGCTGTGAAAGGCCTTTTAATTAACTTTTGTATTTTGACTCAACACAATTTTATACAAAAAGATTGGAAGGTAACTTAAAGACCATTTACTATCTTCCAACCATGACAAGTTAATCAATGTGATCATCAGTAAAACAAAAATAACAAGGCTAACTCCATACAGTTTTATGAATAGTAAATGAAGTAATGCATGTTAAATGCTTAGAAACATAACTGGTTCATGAAACATCTCAATAAATAATATTTGATAAAATTAAAGAGTAAGAGCCTGAAATAATGAAATCCATAGGAAAAAGAGAGAGTTAATGCTATTCTTAGTTTCTGAAAATTGGCAAACAGAGGTTACTAAGTATAAGTCAAATATAAATTTTAAAGGAAGGCACAATTTTAGCTTAAGAAAAAAATGGCCTCTAAGTGTTGAGAGAAACTTCCTGTTTAATTTCCTGGGGAAATTTCGAAAGATAGGTTATGATTGTCTCTAGAATTGATTTTCTATGGTTATCTCCCTATGGTAGTGTGATATCCAACCATATAATGGGGCAGTATTCATTCTGTGCTTTAATACATCCTTATAGCTTGATCTATATTTTCAGTGATTTAAGTTTTAGTCAGGAAGGAAGTTATATACATTCTTCACAGACATCCATACTCCTGTAGTGTTGGTTTATTTCCTCTTTTTTCCTTGATAGGGAACCAGGCTCCCAGTGAATTTCACATACTTTTCATATTTGATTTTAACTCATAATCTGCTTAGTAGGGACTAATCTAGCTCATAGCACTACAGAGAATCTATTTTAACCTTTTAAATAATGTTATTGTGTCCTCTGTTATTAGAGGTTAAAAGTGCAGACTGTAGAGTCAGACCGCCTGTGCTGGAATCCTAATTCCAAAATCGAATTTAGTTTTCTCATCTGTAAAATAATATAAGAATAATATTAGAGTAAATAGGGTAAGTTAATAGGGTAAATTTAGAAGATTAAGTGAAATAACATATGTAAAACAGCAAGAGTCCTAGTTTATACTAAGTCCTTGATAATTTGTTATTAGTTTTATTTTTACTCTAATTATTCTAGAACTAAATAGCAACTTACTCTGGCTATGTGTAAAATAGGAAAATTCTTCCCCTACTGTTCCTCAAATATAGAAATGCTGAATTATAACACTATGTTTGTGTCTGTTTAATAAATATTTATTTAGCATTGAGGCTGGGTGAAACACTACATAGAGAAAAGCATAATTATGCTGATGATTCATATAGAACTTGTGTATGATTCCCATATGTTTTCTGCCAGATGTTTTTTCTCATTTTGTGATATAAATGTATTTTAAAATATACTTATATACATTTGTTGAATATCTGTTCAAGAAATTATGCTATGCTTTGTGTAGGAATCTGTGAATTGAAAGAGGCAGCATCTTCCTTGGAGATGCTATTTATATCATGAGGAAAGACATAGATAAATCGATAAAGATACAATAATTCTCAAAGTCATTGGGTTATTAATTGCAATTTCAGTGGTATAGAAAATGCATATTATATCCAGAGGGGAAAAAATATTTATGGAATACAGCAGTTTTGGTTTTAAAAGTGCAGACTGTAGAGTCAGACCGCCTGTGCTGGAATCCTAATTCCAAAATCGAATTTAGTTTTCTCATCTGTAAAATAATATAAGAATAATATTAGAGTAAATAGGGTAAGTTAATAGGGTAAATTTAGAAGATTAAGTGAAATAACATATGTAAAACAGCAAGAGTCCTAGTTTATACTAAGTCCTTGATAATTTGTTATTAGTTTTATTTTTACTCTAATTATTCTAGAACTAAATAGCAACTTACTCTGGCTATGTGTAAAATAGGAAAATTCTTCCCCTACTGTTCCTCAAATATAGAAATGCTGAATTATAACACTATGTTTGTGTCTGTTTAATAAATATTTATTTAGCATTGAGGCTGGGTGAAACACTACATAGAGAAAAGCATAATTATGCTGATGATTCATATAGAACTTGTGTATGATTCCCATATGTTTTCTGCCAGATGTTTTTTCTCATTTTGTGATATAAATGTATTTTAAAATATATTTATATACATTTGTTGAATATCTGTTCAAGAAATTATGCTATGCTTTGTGTAGGAATCTGTGAATTGAAAGAGGCAGCATCTTCCTTGGAGATGCTATTTATATCATGAGGAAAGACATAGATAAATCGATAAAGATACAATAATTCTCAAAGTCATTGGGTTATTAATTGCAATTTCAGTGGTATAGAAAATGCATATTATATCCAGAGGGGAAAAAATATTTATGGAATACAGCAGTTTTGGTGTTTTGTTCTTTGTACTTAATACTTTAACAAACTAATTTTTAAGAATCATTGCATTGTTTTATAAAGAAATACAATTTTACTACAAAAATATTAGTGATATGGAAGAGTAACATAGAAGAAGTCATATGTCTCTCAAAATTTACCTCTCATGTACAACTGTTGGTTGCTCACAGCCGACAGAATTATGCTCCATTTTGAGTTAGATGGGCAGGATTATTTAAAAGTGAGAACATAATCTATATGCTATTTTTAAATAAAATAATTTTAAATGACATGAAGTAACATAAAGTAAAATCAAAGAACGTTAATTATCAGATAATTTTTTTTACTCAGAACACTGTCAATGTCATTTACTATTAAGAAAACTGAAGTTACAAAAAATAGTGAAAGGATTGAGTCGCTTTATATTCAAATTAGTATTAAATGACTGAGTTCTATGAAAGATGATGTTAATACTTTGTACTCTCTCCTCCTCAAATGCTCAGTTTTTCCATTCTATGCTCACTTCTATCTCATCAAGATTTTTAACCTTTGCACTTTGCAGTGCTATCCTAATCCTTATGATATTTAGTCTTTGACCTATATGTACATGTATTCAAGTTACCATGTGTTCTTTTTCCAAAGTTTTTACATTTCCATTTTGCTTACTTTTGTTCTATTTGCTGGCTGGATTTTTTTCTTTATTTAAATTTTGATTATAGTTACACTTGAATATTGAACAATGATAAAGCATCTCTAATAAAAATCAGCAATTCTTTGCTCTTCCCCTCGCCGGAAACAATTCCATCCCCTCCTCATTCAGTACAGTTCAGTAAATCAGTCATGTCTGACTCTTTGCGACCCCATGGACTGCAGCATGCCAGGCTTCCCTGTCCATCACCAACTCCCAGAGCTTGCTCAAACTCATGTCCATCGAGTTGGTGATGCCATCCAACCATCTCATCCTCTGTCATCCCCTTCTCCTCCTGTCTTCAATCTTTCCCAGCATCAGGGTCTTTTCTAGTGAGTCAGTTCTTCGCATCAGGTGGCCAAAGTGTTGGAGTTTCAGCTTTAGCATCAGTTCTTCCCATGAATATTCAGGACTGATTTCCTTTATAATTGACTGGTTGGATCTTCTTGCAGTCCAAGGGACTTTCAAGAGTCTTCTCTAGCACCACAGTTCAAAAGCATCAATTTCTTCAGTGCTCAGCTTTCTTTATGGTCCAACTCTCGCATCCATACATAACTACTGGAAAAACCAGAGCTTTGACTAGATGAACCTTTGTCAGTAATGTCTCTGCTTTTTAATATGCTGCCTAGGTTGCTCACAGCTTTTTTTCCAAAGAGCAAGCGTCTTTAATTTAATGGCTACAGTCACCATCTGCAGTGATTTTGGAGCCCCCAAAAATAAAGTCTGACACTGTTTCCACTGTTTCCCCATCTATTTGCCATGAAGTGATGGGACCGGATGCCATGATCTTCATTTTTTGAATGTTGAGTTTTAGGCCAACTTTTTCTCTTTCCTCATTCACTTTCATCAAGAGGCTCTTTTGTTCTTCTTTGCTCTCTGCCATAAGGGTGGTGTCATCTGCATATCTGAAGTTATTGATATTTCTCCCAGCAATCTTGATTCCAGCTTGTGCCTCATCCAACCCAGCATTTCTCATGATGTATTCTGCATATAAGTTAAATAAGCAGGGTGACAACATACAGCCCTGACATACTCCTTTCCCTATTTGAAACAAGTCTGTTGTTCCATGTCCAGTTCTTCCAGTTGCTTCTTGTCCTGCACAGAGATTTCTCAGGAGGCAGGTAAGGTGGTCTGGTATTCCCATCTCTTTAAGAATTTTCCACAGTTCATTGTGATCCACACAATCAAAGGCTTTGGCATAGTCAATAAAGCAGAAGTCCCTGTTTTGGGGAAACTCTCTTGCTTTTTCGATGATCCAATGGATGTTGGCAATTTGATCTCTGGTTCCTCTGCCTTTTCTAAATCCAGCTTGAGTATCTGCAAGTTCACTATTCTTGTACTGTTGAAGCCTGGCTTGGAAAATTTTGAGCATTACTTTGCTAGCGTGTGAGATGTGTACAATTGTGTAGTAATTTGAACATTCTTGTCATTGCCTTTCTTTGGGATTGGAATGAAAACTGACCTTTTCCAGTCCTGTGGCCACTGCTGAATTTTTCAGATTTGCTGGCATATTGAGTGAAGTACTTTCATAGTATCATCTTTTATGATTTGAAATAGCTCAACTGGAATTTCATCACCTCCACTAGCTTTGTTCATAGTGATGCTTCCTAAGAGCCACTTGACTTCACATTCCAGGATGTCTGGCTCTAGGTGAGTGATCACACCATCATCTTTATCTAGATTGTGAAGATCTTTTTTGTATAGTTCTTCTGTGTATTCTTGCCACCTCTTCTTAATATCTTGTGTTTCTATCTGGTCCATACCATTTATGTCCTTTATTGTGCCCATCTTGGCATGAAATGTTCCCTTGGTATCTCTAATTTTCTTGAGGAGTTCTCTTGTCTTTCCCATTCTATTGTTTTCCTGTTTCTTTGCATTGATCACTGAGGAAGGCTTTCTTGTCTCTTCTTGCTATTCTTTAGAGCTCTGCATTCAAATGGGTATATCTTTCCTTTTCTCCTTTGCCTTTAGCTTCTCTTCTTTTCTCAGCAATTTGTAAGGCCTCCTCGGACTACCATTTTGCCTTTTGGCATTTCTTTTTCTTGGGGATGGTTTTGCTCACTGCTTCTTATACAATGTCACAAACCTCCATCCATAGTTCTTCAGGCACTCTGTATATCAGATCTAATCCTTTGAATCTCATCCCCTCCTAGGAATCTTAAGAACCTTTGTTAGTCTTCCAAATTCTATTGTTAACTCTATTTCGTGTTTCCTCTGTTATTTCTTAGTTTGCTAACTCTATTACCTATTTTTTTCCTATAATATGCTAGATAAGAATTTCAATCTATTAGCCTTTGAGAGTCTTTCCTTATTCCCCAGTGTATTTAAATCATAACTTGAAGCTAAACCATTAGACATATTTTACATTATTATGATTGTTTAGTCCATTTTAGGCTGCTTTAATACAGTACCATAGATGTGGTGACCTGAACAACGAACATTTATTTCTCATAGTTCTGGGAGCTAGAAGTCCAAAGTCAGGGCACCAGCAGGTCAAATCCTGGTGAGGTCCCTCTGCTGGGTTACAGATTGCTGATGTCCTTCTGTGATCTCACATGGCAAGAGTGGCAAGAGAGCTCCCTGGAGCCTCTTTTATAAGTGCTGTAATTTCATTCATGAGGGCTCCATTCTCATGACCTCATCACCACCTATTGGTCCACCTTCTAATTCCATCACCCTGAGGGCTATTGCTTCAATATAAGACTGTAGGGGGAGGACAAAAATATTCAGTTCATAACAATGGTTATATGCACATTCATACTATTAATCCAAATAGTACATAATGATCCTGCGTTCTTTTTTGTTTTGTTTTGCTCTGTTTTTCTGCTATTAATTTTACTTTCTTTTGTAGTTTGCATGTAAAAGATTGTAATATATCTATCTTTAATTTTTTCAAAATGTCCAGTCAGAATTTTCAAACCATTAGCATTTTTCCTCAAATTTTCAAATATATGATACAATCTTACAGTTGTTTTATTTTCTTTGGATCTCCCTCCTGAAATGCTCCATTCTTCTATTATAAGTCCCTATGCCTCTTAAACAGCTGCCATCCTGAAACTCTTTTTCTCTTGGTATTTTAATTTACATTTTTATTGTAATATAACTTACATTTCCAGTCTAAGATATATAGATGAGTAAATTTTTATGTAAGTGTACTTTGTGTAATAACCACTCAGATCAAGATATGGAACATTTTAGAACCCCAGCATGTTCCCTCTTATCTGCTTTCATTCATTAATCCTACCTCAAATATTTTGATCTGTATCATGGTGGTTTTTTTTTTTTTTTTCTGTTTTTTAACTTCATATAAACACTGTCATTCAGTATATACTTGTTTTTTCTTTCACTCAACATTAGGTCTTTGGAGTCATCCATTCACGTTAGCAGTGATTCACTTTTATTGCTGTACAATATTCTATAGTAGGAAGATACTATAAAATATTTTTGTAAGAGCTGTCTTATAATTTATCATAATGGCCTTGAAACTGCTCTGTAAAAAATATATCAACCTGATATTTTTCTCCTCCTGGATGACTTGCTTTTCTTTCCTGGATATATGAAGAGGTTTTATAATAATCATTAAACCAAGAGAAATTTAATCAAGATATATTTTATCTAACAGTTTTTCCATGAAACTGGTTTCTTTTTCTTCCATATTTTAAAGAATTAAAAATTATATTTAAATTTTTTAATATGTCCTTTGTTCTCTTCTATTTGAGGATTTTGGAGTGTCTTTATATTCAGTGTTTCCCTTTTTTGGCTCTTATCCATATATATCAGAGTTTTCATCAGTTCTTTAATTTTGTTCTCTCTTTTTGTGTTTACTATGAAAATATAAAGCTTTACTTTGAGGCCAGAGATAAAATATTATCTATGTCTAATCTAGTCAGTGCTTTTTCTGATTCATTATCTGAGCAATGGTACTGCTTTTGGCTCTTGATCTTTTTATCTATTTATTATACCCTTTCAAATGATTCTTTTAAAAATATCAAATCAACGTGGTTTTGACCTTGGGTTTTATTTAATTAATTTTTTAATACTGTGAAGAACTTTTCTTGTGTTTTTCTTCCCTGCTTATCATTTCTCCTAGTTTTTTCCTGTTGTGCTGCTTTCATTATTATGATGATCATATTATTATTGTTCATGTTGTTGCCATCATCTCTTTCAATAACTACGAGTTTGTATTGTTAATCCTTTCATCTTGCTCATGATTCTCTTAGCTCATTTTAGACTTTCTATTTGCTTAATATTGTCTGGGTAAGTTATCCTTCAGTTCTCTTCCCTCCTGGCTACTTTTTATTTTTCCATGCAAGCTGTAGTTTGAGAGAGAATATCTATATTCCAGCCAGTTGTTAGGGCGTGAGAGAAAGAGGAGAAGGAAGATCTGTCAGTGTGACTCACATTGGAGGTAGTGGATTGTAGTCTCTAATGAGACCTTTTCTGCAAGACCCCTCCCCGTGCTCAGGGATGCTCTTGATTTCCTGTGCAATTTGGCTGGCTTCACTGCCTCACCTTGAGTCCTGACTTCTTCAGGATTCAGCCTTTCTTGCTTCTGTGGACGTCCCTGACCAGTTTCCAATTAGGGAAGAGATTCATGACCACCCTGCCAGTTTGGTGATTTATAAGTTTTCCCATCAGTCCTGGTTTTAGGGTAGGAGATAGATAGGGCTAGCATTGCCTCCCTAGAACCTCTGATTTATTTCATCAACATTAACTTTTTAGTTTCTGACATAATACTCGCTTTGTTTTTTATTATTGAATTTTTTCTTTATTTTATTAGTTTTCTGGGCATGGAAGTTCTATAATCTGCCTTGATGTACCCATCTTTACCTGGAAGAAGTATTTTCAAGTCCTCCAACATATATTCTCTTATTTCTTCTCAGAATAATCTGATTCATGAAGTAGGGCTTATTTAAAAGAAAAAAAACACCTTCATTTAGTTGGTGAAGAAACAATGACTGAAGGGAATTAAGTAGGTAAATCTAGTTAAAATTACATGGTTACTGGCAGAGCCGTGCTTGGTAGCCCAGCATCCCTAATCCCACAGAAGTGTCTTTTCATTCTATCTCAAGGCCTCTCGTTTACTTCAGTTGAGCTTTCTAGATTCACACTTGTCCAGGGAGTACAGTGTACACTTGCACAAAGCATGAACTCTGTGTTGCATCTGAAGAATTATTTTAATCCCATAGGGTTACTTTGGGGATACTACAAATTATATAATTGGTCTCTGGTGTAAACAAATTAAGGGCTTCCCAGGTGGCACTAGTGGCAAAAAACCTGCCTGACAATGCAGGAAATTAAGAGATGCAGGTTTAAACCCAGGGTTGGGAAGATTCCCTGGAGGAAGGCATGGCAACTCACTCTAGTATTCTTGCCTGGAGAATCCCATGGACAGAGAAGCCTGGTGGGCTGTGGTCCATAGGTCGCAAAGAGTTGGACATGACTGAAGCGACTTTGCATGCACACACATAAGCAAATTAACATATTCCATAAGAAGTACGTTTAATTCTTCAAGAACTGATAATATAATCGGCTTTTAGCCTGTCAATATAAGAAAATTAATACATTATTTTCTCTTTTTCAGAAAATGCAAAAGACATCATCATGATATATGAAGGAGATGCTGAGGAATGGGCTCTATACTTGAGCGAAGTTTTCTCACATGTTGTGAAAATGGAAGCAACCCTTTTATACTGCTTGGAGAATTGCTCTCTTCGGGATTTAGAACTGCTGAATTTAAGCTCCTACAAGTGTAAACTTCTGATATTATCAAATAGCCTGCTTGAAAACCTGTCTCCAAAGAAAGGTCAATTTCTGAAAAACATACTTTTTTCACCAGAAAGTGTGGTCACTCTGCTGTGTGGGATGAAGAGTTCAGATCAGCTCTACAAATTATTAAATATCTCTAGAAGCAGATGGGAGATCTCAACGGAGCAGGAGCCTGAAGAATATATCTCTGTAATTGAGAGTATCATATTTGGAGGTAGCGTTGCCAAATCTTATTTGTTTTTGTTTATTTTTTTAATTAAAACTGAAAGTTTTTTTTGAACCAATGAATCTTTGACAGTGGAACTAAAGAAAAGAAAAAGGAAATCCAACTTTATTTAACAATGTATTATACTTCCTCAAAATTTATGAAGATTCTTAACTTTAGCTTTATTCCAGACAATGTTTATCGATGGTTCAAAAAATGGTTTATAAGGTTTATAAACATATTCCTTAAGACAGCTTGCAGGAGATCATGCTTTGTAGAACAATATGCTAGGTTATATGTTAGTTTTTGTTTTAGTTTTCCTTTTTCTTTTTTTTTGGAGGGAGGGGCTCTTTTCCACAAGACATAGATTCAATATTCTTCTTATTTCAGGCATAATTGCTTGGCTTCTGTCTTTAAATGTTTGCTCTATCTTATTATTATGATTTTCTTTTTCAGAGATTCCTTTCATATGTATGTTTGATTTATTTTATCTTAATATACAGTTTCTAATTCTTTTTGATTCTTTATTAATATCAGTTTATTAATACTTAACTTGTATTCATCATTTTAGTCCTTGCTACATTCTTATATTTTCTGTACTCTCTCTTCCCCTGTATTATTTCAAATTTTTTCTTCATTTTTATATTGCTTTACTTCTTTCATTTTAACCTTTGGTTGAACACAGAAAGTTTGCAATGAATTTCTTGTTCTTATCTTCTTAACACCTTGATTTCTCCATTGTATAATTGTTTCAAAAGGGTGATCATAATTTATTACATTTTAAAAATTCATGGAAAAATGCTTGGTCACAATTTTCTACTTTTATGGCAATGAGATTTTAGTATGTGATTCTTTTTGTGCTGGTTTGCTCTTTCTCTCATAGTTACGTTCATATGGATCCTGTGCTGGACCAGTTTTTCTTTTGTATCACTGAACAAAGTGAGTTTTTCTTGGTCTAGCCAATGGAGATAGAGAATATGGGTTTTGTTGTTTGTTCTTCCCTACCCCCAAATGAAAGACTTTACTTTGTTTTCACAGACATAGACTGCTTTCTACAGATTTGTCTTTTCTGTATAGTTCTTCATTTAGCCTCACTTTTTCTGCTTTTTGGAACCAAACCACTTCCACCTGAAATTATTGCATCATGTCTACAATATAGAAAGGCATGATCTCTAGACTTAGAGAAAGCTATGTTTGTTAGCTCTTTTTTGAAATCTGATTTTGGAACCATTCTATTGACCTGGAGTTCTAAGAGGTCACTGTTTGCTATTTTCAGTGAATAGGACATTTGCATAAAGGTTTCTCATTCTCTATGTTTTGGGATGATTTGCAGGAATAAAAAGGGGGAAATATTGACCCTACGCTATGATTTTCAAACTGGCAGTCCTCTAATATCTAATAATAATCTGTTACTTTTTATTTTTGTTTAGTATTTCCCAAGTACCTTTTGTATTTTTAATTGAAAAGGAAAAATGTTGCAATTGGAAATGATAAAACATTTATTACAGTAAAATACATATAAGAACATAAGATGCAAGTAAGTTTATGCTCATTGTCTCCTCTGATACAGAGGAACACTAAAAATTGGGGCAAAATTTTGAGTGGTTTTCCACATCCATTATTTTTACTTCCTTGCAGAATTCAAGTTGTATTGGCCACTTATATTATGATATCACTTATATTATTATGTGTAAAAATATTTGGCCATACCTTATTGTTGTTTTAGTTGTTTTATGAAGAGTACCGTTGAGTGGCTATATTTTCAAATTGTATTCCCATTGATATTTGATAGGAAAAAAATCTTATAGCTTATGGACAACATAGGACTATTTTTGAAGACATTGTTAGCTCTCCTCTTCCCATATTCAGTTTTTACACTGATTTCTTATAATAGCTTCAGTTGAGTTCAGTCACTCAGTTGTGTCCGACTCTTTGTGACCCCATGAACCGCAGCATTCCAGGCCTCCCAGTCCATCACCAACTCCCAGAGTTCATACAAACTCATGTCCATTGAGTCGGTGATGCCATCCAACCATCTCATCCTCTGTCGCCCCCTTCTCCTCCTGCCCTCAATCTTTCCCAGCATCAGGATCTTTTCAAATGAGTCAGCTCTTTGCATCAGGTGGCCAAAGTATTGGAGTTTCAGCTTCAACATCAGTCCTTCCAATGAACACCTAGGACTGATCTCCTCCAGGATGGACTGGTTGGATCTCCTTGCAGTCCAAGGGACTCTCAAGAGTCTTCTCCAACACCACAGCTCAAAAGATCAATTCTTCGACACTCAGCTTTCTTTATAGTCCAACTCTCGCATCCATACATGACTACTGGAAAAAACATAGCCTTGACTAGATGGACCTTTGTTGGCAAAGCAATGTCTCTGTTTTTTAATATGATGACTAGGTTGGTCATAACTTTCCTTCCAAGGAGTAAGCGTCTTTTAATTTCATGGCTGCAATCACCATTTGCAGTGATTTTGAAGCCCAAAAGAAATAAACTCTGACATTGTTTCCCCATCTATTTGCCATGAAGTGATGGGACCAGATGCCATGATCTTCGTTTTCTGAATGTTGAGCTTTAAGCCAACTTTTTCACTCTCCTTTTTCACTTTCATCAAGAGGCTCTTTAGTTCTCCTTCACTTTCTGCAATAAGGGTGGTATCATCTGCATATCTGAGGTTATTGATATTTCTCCTGACAATCTTGATTCCGGCTTGTGTTTCTTGCAGCCCAGCGTTTCTCATAATATGCTCTGCATATAAGTTAAATAAGCAGGGTGACAATATACAACCTTGATGTACTCCTTTTCCTGTTTGGAACCAGTCTGTTGTTCCATGTCCCATTCTATAATAGCTTCAGTTCAGTTCAGTTCAGTCGCTCAGTCATGTCCAACTCTTCCTGATCCCATGAATCGCAGCATGCCATGCCTTCCTGTCCATCACCAACTCCTGGAGTTCACTCAGACTCATGTCCATTAAGTCAGTGATGCCATCCATCTATCAGCTTAGATGTACCTAAAAAATAGTAAATATAATAATATTGTGTGAAAAAAACATTTAAAGATAAATTTGTCTGAAACTGTAAGCATGCAATCAAAATACAGATCAATAAGCAACTGGCTAACCATGCCTAAAATAACTTTATGTGTTGGCTGAGTCAGTTGAAAAAATTGATATTAATTGCTGTGGTCTATGCAATAATAATTTGTTTTAGTAAACCACTTGAATGTTGTGCTAAATTATTTTTGTTATCTGTTGCCATTTGTGTTGAACACATAAAGTCTGTTTTTTTAAAAAAATGGATAATTAGTATGAAAGATGTGGAATTCAATTTTAGTGTCATTTTTCTATTCCCCTTCTATGTCACAGAGAATTATACAGGAAGAAAGGAAGCTTATTATTCAGGAACATTATATGATAAAGAGAATAATAAAAAAGCCAGAAAAGTCTTGTCTTGGAAATAATTACATATTCTAATATATTCACAAAAGAAAGACAAATCAGAGGAAATTTTATAAAACTTAATGAAAGAGAAAGATATTTTATAATTAATCAAGACTCTGGAAAACTTTTATTGTTAAAATTATGAAAAAAATACAGTAATTCATATTCAATATGAGTGTTTTATTTCTATTTAACAAATGAAGAAATATTAATTTCCTGTCTCCTTCATTCACCAACTGGGAATAATACAAACCTGTGTATGTTTTCCACCTTTCTGTATGTAGTGTAACCAATTTGACCATATGTTTTCCCTTTTCTGTCTTCTGTTTGTTTATTTTTGGATCTTTACCTTGTTTTCTCCTTCTAATCTTTTCACATGTATAGGTTTCATACAGCATAGTTTATATGTAATATGAATTATCTGATCTCAAATCTATATAAAGTCAACTAACATTTCTGAGTGTTGCCATTGTGTATTTTGCTGCTTATGAATCCTTCCCTTAAAAGAGTGTGTACCAGTGTTCCGGTGATCCCAGCTCATCTACTGGGTCACCTTCCTCTCTTTCTCTTTCTTCTTATATCTTTTAAGCATTGTGGCTTGTTATCAACAGTTGAGGCAGCTCTCTCTAACCTTTATTTTATCATATTTTATATTTATATGAAAATATGATGTTCATATTTATTTCAAATTTATCATACTTTCTTCATTGTTGAATTGTAGATGTAATAGTAATGGGAGAGCTGCTAATACTTTCATGAACAACTTTAACATTTTGATTTGTTTTCATATCACCAAACCAAGGAATTCAAATATTTAACTTTGATAATGTAAAATAGGAATCATTAAATTATGAACAGCAATGTAACAGTAGAGTTGTTGGAGAAACAAAACAGGAAAAATAACAATGCCACAATGCATTGAAATAAATCAAACAGAAGCATGTTTTTCTTTCCTCTCATCTGAGCTATGTATTGCTGTAAAAGCTCTGATTTGTTGGTCAGTGAGGTCTCATGGCCTTCAGATGAAGTCCATCCATTTTACATGGCCTTCCAGCTCCTCAAAAACATGGCACTAACATAGATGTTCCAGAGAAGGCAATGGCACCCCACTCCAGTATTCTTGTCTGGTAAATCCCATAGATGGAGGAGCCTGGTGGGTTGCAGTTTATGGGGTCGCTAACAGTTGGACATGACATTAGCGACTTCACTTTGACTTTTCACTTTCATGCATTGGAGAAGGAAATGGCAACCCACTCCAGTGTTCTTGCCTGGAGAATCCCAGGGACGGGGGAGCCTGGTGGGCTGCCAACTATGGGGTCGCACAGAGTCGGACACGACTGAAGCGACTTAGCAGCAGCAGCAGCAGGAGCAACATAGATGTTCAGGCGATTTATGTCATTACCATTAGTATAGGCATGTGCTGTACACTAGGATAATTGCATCACTTTCCGTTGAACACAGTCTCCCATTTCTGTCTTAAAACCATTGCTCTTATGCTGCCTTCTTTATGACTTAGCAGCAGCAGCAGCAGGAGCAACATAGATGTTCAGGCGATTTATGTCATTACCATTAGTAGAGGCATGTGCTGTACACTAGGATAATTGCATCACTTTCCGTTGAACACAGTCTCCCATTTCTGTCTTAAAACCATTGCTCTTATGCTGCCTTCTTTATGTGGAGTAACTTTCCCCATATTTTTGATTGAAATCCTAGCCATCCTTCAAGATTCATTGAAAAGCTGCTTTATTAATGAATTCATCTCAAATCTTACTTGAAAATATACTCATCTCTAATTCTATTAAATTTTTATTATTGCTTATTTATAACTGTCACTATATCCTTTGTAATTGTTTTGACAATTTCTTCTCCTCATTATTTTCTGTTTTAAAAATGTAATGCTGCTTTGTTTCTAAAATATTTCAGCATTTTGAATATCAAAAAAGTAGTAGAAGAATACAAATCGTGTTTCTAAGTTTATAAATGTTTACTGGTGCAGTCGAGTTTCACTTTGTTAATGATGAATGGGTTTATTGTGGTATTTCTGTCAAGATTACAAAATTGAAATTTGAAAGAGTAAAGATAGCAGTGTAGGAAAATCCTAAATATACCTTTTCCCATGGATCAAGCACATCTATTAATACAGCTATATTTAGAATAGTTCCCTAAGAAAGGGACCTGAAAACTGGACGAAGAACAAAGGGTAAAAGGACCATATGGTTGGCTCAACAGGGAATATGTCCAAGAAAACTATAGAACTGTAGGAAATAGAAACCTGCTTATAAAGGGTTCCCACACAACACACTTGATATGAAAACCAGTGCAGAAATACCAGATTGAAAAGCATATGGTCCATAGGAGAGGGGACCCACTTACTAATCTTGAAGCATCTGAAGCATCTGCCAGGGAGGCAGGAACCAGTTGAGATGCTCCTCAGAGACTAAGACACTGGCAGGAGATGTTTTTGTGTGGGGGTGGTCTCAGGCTACCTTCCTAATGCTGTCACTGGTAGTTGCCATTTTGTTAATCCTCCCTCCAATCAGTCACCACAGTGGGCATACCCTACTGAGAGCCACACCTACTCCTGTGCCTCAGCTGAACCTTGAAGCGAGGCCAGAGCTATCTCTGCCCACCAGTGTGCTATGGCAGTTGGGCTGTGCCACAGCAAGATATATATATTAGTAGATATGTATATATTGAACATTCCATTCAAAAGCATCAGAATTAACATTTTTTTCAAAAGCACATAAAACAGTCTCAAGAATAGATTACATGTTAGGTCATAAAGTTTCTATAAGTTTCATATCAAGCATCTTCTCCAGTCATAATGGTAGGAAACAAGAAATCAATCATAAGAAAAAATGAAAAAACCACAGAAACGTGGAGCATAAACAACATGCTATTGAACAATCAATGGGTCATCAAAGATATCAAAGGAGATTATGGCATGTCTCCTAGAGATAAATAAAAACATAAATAGAATATATCAAAATCCATGGGGTGCAGCAAAAATGCTTCTAAGAAGGAAGTCCACAGCAATATAAGCCTACATCAGGAAGCAAGAAGAATCCCCAATAAACAATCTAACTTTACAAAGGAATCAGAAAAAATAGCAAATAAAACCCAAAATTAGTAGAAGGAAGAAAATAATATCAGAGAAATGTATTAGAGACAAAAAACAATAGAAAATATCAATGAAACTAAGAACTAGTTCTTTGAAATAATAAGCAAGATCAACAAATATTAGATATACTAACCAGGAAAGAGGAAAATAACTCATATAAATAAAATCATAAATGAAAGAGAAGTTAGAAGATCCACAAAGGATCCACAAATGATCCATGAGGCTACCACAGTTATATGCCAACAAATTGAACAACATAAAAGAAATGGATAAATTACTAGAAACATGCAATCTTTCAAGACTAAATCAGAAAGAAATAGAAAATCTAAATAGACTGATTATTAGTAAGGAAGTTGAAACTATATAAAAAAGCCCAGGACCAATATGTTCCACCAAAGTCACCAATACTGATGAATTCTGTAAAACATTCAAAGAAGATTTAGTACCTATCCATTTTGAACTCTTCTAAAACTTTTTAGGTGCAGGAAACATTCAAAAGACAATTTACAAAGCCAGCATTACCCTGACACCAAAACCAGACAATGACACCACAAAAAAAGAGAAAATTACAAGCCAATATCCTTAATGAATATGGATGCAAAAATCATCAACAAAACATTAGCAAAATTAATCCAACAATACGCTAAAAGGATGATACACCATGATCAAGAGGGATTTATTCCAGAAATGCAAAGATGGTCCATTATCTGTCTGGTCCAACATCTAAATTATCCAACATGACACATTACATTAACAAAATGAAGGATAAAATTTATATGATCATTTCAATAGGTGCAGAAAACCACTTGACAAAGTTCAAAATATATTTATGATAAAAATTCTAAACAAAGTGGGTTGAGAGAGAGCATACCTCAATATAATAAAGGTCATACATGATAAACTTTTAGAAGCATCACACTCAACGGGGAGGCACAAGATAAGTATGCCTCTCTTGCCACTTTTATTCAACATAGTTTGGAAATTCTAGCCTCAGATTTAGGCAAGAGAAAGAAAAGTTATTCACATAAGAAAGGGAGAAGTAAAACTGTCACCGTTTGCTGACCACATAATGCTGTATGTAGAAAACCCTAAAAAGTCCACCAAAAAACTGCTGCTGCTGCAGCTGCTAAATCGTTTCAGTCGTGTCCGACTCTGTGCGACCCCATAGACGGCAGCCCACCAGGCTCCCCCATCCCTGGGATTCTCCAGGCAAGAACACAGGAGTGGGTTGCCATCTCCTTCTCCAATGCGTGAAAGTGAAAGTGAAGTCGTGTTCGACTCTTTGCGACCCCATGGACTGTAGCCTACCAGGCTCCTCCATCCATGGGATTTTCCAGGCAAGAGTACTGGAGTGGGGTGCCATTTCCTTCTCCGAAAACTGCTAGAACTAATTAATTAATTTGGTAAATTTCCAAGACATGAAATCAACATACGTATATCTGTGGTGTTTCCATACACTCATAAAGAAATATCAGAAAGTAAAATTAAGAAAACAATCCCATTTACAATTTCATCATAAGAATAAAATACTCAATATTTTAAATTTAACCAAGGAAGTAAAAGACCTGTACACTGAAAACCGTAAGACACTAATGAAGGAAATTAAGGAGACACAAATATATGAAACTATGTTCTTTACTTACAGATTGAAATAATTTTGTAAAAATGTCTGTACTACCCAAAGCAATCTACAGATGCATTACCATCCCTATCAAAGTACCAAATGATATATTTCACAGAACTAGAACAAATAATTCTAAAATTTGGATGGCGCTGCTAAACATTACAGATAGTTCAAACAATATTGAGAAAGAAAAACAAAGCTAGACATATTACACTGGCTGACATCAAACTGTATTACAAAGCTCTGATAATAAAGTCAGTTTGATTCTGGCTCAAAATAGGCACAGATCAATAAAACAGAATTGAGACCTCAGAAATAAACCTACATGTATATGGACAGTTAATTTTTGGTAAGGAGCAAAGAGCATACAATGGAGAAAGAATAGGTGGCTCGGTGGTGAAGAATACACCTGCCAATTTAGGAGACACAGGTTTGATCCCTGAGTTGGGAAGATCCTCTGGAGTAAGAACTGGCAACCCTTTCCAGTATTTTTGCCTGGTAAAATGCCATGGACAGAGAAGCCTAGATGGCTACAGTCCATGGTGTCACATGGTGTCACAAAGAGTCAGACACAACCGAGTGACTGAGCACACAGGTAGTAGATAGCAACATTGCACAATGTTCAGTTCTCTGAATTTAAAATTGCGAGATGATATGCAAGAGAACATCCCTGTTAGGAAATATTTAGGAGTAATGGGGCATGATGTCAACTGGCATGCATATGCACAACACACACATACACATAGACAGATACATCTATTTACCGAGATCTGTGTGTGTGTGTGTGTGTGTGTGATTATTGGCTAAATATCCTGAGTTATCTCCTATAGATATCTGTGGTTCTAAAAGATGAACAAAAGCAAAGTAAGCACATTCTAAGAGATGAACAAAAGTAAGCACAGTCTAAGAAATGAATAAAAAGCAAAGTAAACTGATAGTTGTGCATCTCTGAGAGGGGGTGGCTTTTGAAGGAGGACATAGTTCAGTGCGTGCCCTGTGAAGCTAGACCTAATTACCCTGTAGGCAGCATTCATGGAGCTTCCACATGTCTATTTTGTATGTAACAATATAGCATTTTGCTGCCATTCTTACTGTGGGATGGGGTTGGGGAAGTCATCTGGCATGAAAAGTCGTGTTTCCTCTGTATAGTTTACTGACTTTTTTCTTCTACATAATGTTTTAGCCCTTTATGTCAAATACTATGTCTTATGTCTTATACTCTGGTTTGCTGTATGCCATATCTCTTAAAAAATATTGAGTAGCTCAAAACCATAAAATGATGTTTAGGAATAACAAACTCACGTTGAGTTTCTCCCCCAAATTTTCTGTGTAAGGTAAATGTTTAAAGGGGAAACTTACTGTTGTCAATTAAGCTGATATTAAATAAATGTATTTTCCACAAAAACCCTATTACATGCCTCTGAGCCCAGGATAGTAGGCATAGGGAAGAGCTGACTTAATAATACTGTCCACCTGATATTATTGTGATGATTCAATTATTTAATACATTTACAGTGCTTACAAGAGCTCCTGGCAGAGTCTATGCTCAATAAACATAAGCTAGCTTTATTACTTTTCTGTGTATTGATTAAATGAGAGGAAGAAAGAAAGGAAGCAGGGAGGGAGAAATAGAGAGAGGGAAAAAGACAAAAGTAGAGAGGGAAAATATGGGAGGAGGAGAGGGGAGGCCACATCTGAGAGTAGGGGAGAGAGGCAGGAGCTCCAGGACTGCAAATAGAGTCCAAGGTGCTATTGATTGGGCTAGAAAGAGAGATCAGAGATGTGAATGAAAAGCTCAAGGCTGAAAGAGTGTCAAGGAAAGAAGTGAGTCAAATATCAGGTAAACAGTAAAAAATCTGGGAGAGGTCAGAGTTCAGGAAACAGGAAGACAGGTGGGAATTGAAGTAGGAAAAAACAGGAAAAGAAGAATNCAAGGCTGAAAGAGTGTCAAGGAAAGAAGTGAGTCAAATATCAGGTAAACAGTAAAAAATCTAGGAGAGGTCAGAGTTCAGGAAACAGGAAGACAGGTGGGAATTGAAGTAGGAAAAAACAGGAAAAGAAGAATTGATTTAAGTCACTAAGGCTGATAACAAAAAATAGCTTCATTTATTTTGGAATTTACACCTACTCCTTGGGTGGCCCCAAGCCAATCAGCAGGTGAGGACCTGAAGGCTTTGGACTAGCTCAGAAAAAAATACCTTCAGGGAATAGAAAGGAGATCCGAGAGTTTCTGTTTCTGTAGCTTGTCAAATAACAGTGTGATTTTCTCCCTAGATACATGTGGTTAATTTGGACAGAAGGATAAGTACGCTAAAAGCAAGCAGGAATTCTGTTTTCTCGTGGTTCTAGTTGTTCATTTTCACAGTTTGATGTGTTTGGGCTTTCTCTAATATGACGAATGAATTAGAAGCACACTCCTGATTTCTTAAGTGTTTGTAGTTTTCAAAGTTTATTTATTTATTTATTTTTCCTGATTTTATGAAGTTAAAGAGAATCTTTTCAAATTGTTTCATTAAGTGAAGGGAGCCTTCCTACATTAATCCAACTTTGTGTATCAGCAAGAGGAATAAATGCACATCATTATTCTCTGTGGCGCTCTCTCCGTCTTTATCAACTGTTCAGAGCAGTGCAGAGGGGCTGACCAGAATGAGAGATGCCTGGCTCCTTCTAGTTCCAATGAGTAAAATCTCTGGAACTGAGTCATGAAAGAACAAGTAGCAGCAGCTATAGAAATAAAACTTAAATGAGTTCCCCTGTGGCTAGTGCACTCTGAAGCTTAAGAACCACTGATCGGAACTAATTGTCTAATGAATATAATCTTTATTGATGGATAATTAAGCATCACTCAAAGAATTAGAAATAGTGGTTTTGTGAAATTTAAATCAGTAACTCTCCTATGTTGTTTGAAATAGTTGGGAGACACCTCAATTTATCTATCAATTGTATTGTCCACATATTAATAAATAGTGACTATTTGCAGAGGTTTGGGGTTTGGGTTTTGTTTAGTTAATGCAATTACAAATGTTGTTCTATGAATATTATTTTGTACAAGTCTGCTGGTCCACAGGTTTTAGTTTGGGGCCATATGTCCTGAAAGAAAGTTGTGCTCATAGGATTTATGCATAGAAAAGGTAATGCAAATTGTCTCCCCAGAGCAGTTGTACCAACTTACCTGATAGAAATGTAAGTTCTCAATGCCTCCCCATCCTCTTCAATACTTGGTACACTCAGAGTTTTTAATTTTCAATTTAATGAATGTGAAACTGTATTTCATCATAGATTTAACTTGCATATCCTGGTTACTAATTAGCATTTTCTCATATATCTGCATATGCATTTATTCATAGATTTCAATCTCTAATTTTGTTCCATGAAATGCTTATTCATGGCTTTTACTCATTTTGTCTTTTGGTTTATTGGATACTTTAAAAATATTTGGTTATATAGTTTACAAATATCTCTTTGGAGCTTGAGTTTGGGATTTTTAAGTTTTTATCTTTATTTTTGATAGTTTTGTTAAACAAACTTTTACTGTAGTTAAGTGTATCAGTATTTTTCTTTTAGTTTACTGTTTATTCAGTTCAGTTCAGTTGCTCAGTTGTGTCTGACTCTTTGTGACCCCATGAATTACAGCACGCTAGGCCTTCCCGTCCATCACCAGCTCCCAGAGTTCACCCAAACTCATGTCCATTGAGTCGGTGATACCATTCAGCCATCTCATCCTCTGTCGTCCCCTTCTCCTCCTGCCCCCAATCCCTCCCAGCATCAGAGTCTTTTCCAATGAGTCAACTCTTCACACGAGGTGGCCAAAGTACTGGAGTTTCAGCTTCAGCATCAGTCCTTCCAAAGAACACCCAGGACTGATCTCCTTCAGAATGGACTGGTTGGATCTCCTTGCAGTCCAAGGGACTCTCAAGAGTCTTCTCCAACACCACAGTTCAAAAGCATCAATTCTTCGGTGCTCAGCTTTCTTTATAGTCCAACTCTCACATCCATACATGGCCACTGGAAAAACCATAGCCTTGACTAGACGGACCTTTGTTGGCAAAGTAATATCTCTGCTTTTCAATATGCTATCTAGGTTGGTCATAACTTTCCTTCCAGGGATTAAGCGTCTTTTAATTTCATGGCTGCAATCACCATCTGCAGTGATTTTGGAGCCCCCCAAAATAAAGTCTGACTGTTTCCACTGTTTCCCCATCTATTTGCCATGAAGTGATGGGCCCAGATGCCATAATCTTCGTTTTCTGAATGTTGAGCTTTAAGCCAACTTTTTCACTCTCCACTTTCACCTTCATCAAAGAGGCTTTTTAGTTCCTGTTTACTTTCTGCTATAAGATTGGTGTCATCTGTGTATCTGAGATTATTGATACTTCTCCCAGCAATCTTGATTCCAGCTTGTGCTTCTTCCAGCCCAGCGTAGTTCCTGTTTACTTTCTGCTATAAGATTGGTGTCATCTGCGTATCTGAGATTATTGATACTTCTCCAGGCAATCTTGATTCCAGCTTGTGCTTCTTCCAGCCCAGCGTTTCTCATGATGTACTCTGCATATAAGTTAAATAAGCA
>SJYT01025642.1:69982-109164 GCA_006410635.1 Cephalophus harveyi | reverse complement strand
GAATCATACTCTTTTAATATATAATAATAAATTTATATTGATTTTGATATCTGGTGCATATGGATTCAACTTTACTATCTTATTTATTGCTTTCATTTTGTTCCATTTTTTTCATGTTTCTCTTTTCTTTCATCTTTTTTTGCCTGTTTTTGGCTTGAGTCCCTCTCATTTTATTTGCATGCTACTTTATTCTTTCATAATATTCTAGAAATTTCTAGATATATACTTAACAAGTAAATTATTAATGATTACTTTTAGCTATTAACAATTATATTTATTATATTTGCACTGAAAATGAAAGCACCATTTATAATGTTTTAATTTATAATCATCACCTTTCCAACTTTTCAAGATGATTATTCATTCTTAGTTTTTCCACATTTTTGATGTTATAGAATCAATGTTTGTCTAACTTCAACCATTGATTTATAATTTTCTTTGTATGCCATTCTTTCTTGCATATTAAACTCTCTCCCAATCATTTTTTCCTCCCATGAAGTATATCTTTAAAGATTCTCTTTAGTGAGCTCTGTTGGTAATAAACCATCTCAGTTTCAATTTGTGCAAAAATGTCAGATTTGCATCATTGTTGAAGATATTCTCACTGGATAGAGAAGTTCAGTTATTTTTTTGTCAGTCCTTGAAAATATTATTCTACTGTCATTTCACATCCATTTTGCTGTTGAGAAGTTGGCTACTTAACCACCATTTGTCTGTTTTCAGTCTATTTTTCTCAATAACCAACTGTTAAGATCTTCTTCTTGTATGAATTTCTTCAGTTTTATACTGATGTGTCTAGATGTTACCTTTTTAATTTCTCCTGTGTGTAATTATTCGAGCTTCTTAGATCTGAGATCCCCTGTCTTTTCATAGTCTGATAAAGCATTGATATCTTTGAGTGTCTTCCCTCTTCTCTGTTCCTCCAGTTGTCTCCTGCAACCTGATCAAGTACATATATGGCCTTCTCATTTTCTGTGTATCTCTTTCAAACCTACCCTCACTTGGCTCCTCTTGCTTCTTTCTACTTAATTTCTTCAGATTTATCTTTTGGATAACAGCTTCTTCAGCTTTTCTCAGCTGCCTTTGAATCTTCATTGAGTTTTTAATTTCAGTTATCAGATGCAATTATATTTTTCATTTCTTAGAGTTCCATTTGGGTGGTTGACCATAGCCAGGCCCATCTTAATAGTCTTTGATTTCTTTACAACCTCATTTTCTTTTTAAAATGTCTTTAATTATATTGACATTTATTTATATTTTTTCTGAAAATAGTAATATGTGGATTGCTGGCCTTATTCCTTAAGACTTTTGTTCTTTCAGTATTTTTTTCATTGTAACTGATGTAACATGGAACTCTATATAACTCCACTGAGGCTTGATTTTAATGTACTTTGCTTAAAAAAAAAAAAAGATTTAAGTCTGCTTCTGCCAGGAAGTTGAATTTCCACCTGGGATTACTTTAAACTAAATTTTTGGCTTGCAGTTTTTTGGCAGTTTTTAGGGTTGGCCCTGTGTAGGTCCAACAACCAAGTGAATGCTTTTAGTTTAGGAAATCTCAAGAAATAATATTTCTACTTTTCTGTTTCACCCAGAACAAGGCTGAAAAAGAAGATTGAGCATCTCAACTTATGAGCAGGTTCCCTTTCTTTGCTCATGCCTTGATTTTATCACCTTTGCAATGAGTATGGTGTTCCTTAGAACCTAGGGCCACCAAGGATGGGCAGAAAACCTCAGAGGAAATATAGGTTCCAATGTATTCCCTTAACACTATAAATCTGTGCTTATATATTGCTCTGGCTTCTGAGAAATTTTCTATGTGACATTCAGCCATTCATGAATGAAATATTATTTGTAGTATTTTAGATTTTCTATACAGAGATTGATAGAGATTGAATCTTTAATCTGTTATATCTCTGTAAATAGATTACTTGAAACACTATTTAAAATTGAGAAAAAAAATTATTAGTTACAAGTATAACAAGGAGTGTGAACAATTACAAATTTCAACTAATTAAGATTTCTAGCATGCATCTTGAGACATGTCCTCCAGGAACCTTTGAACCAAATACCTAAAATTGCTTTTTTTCTTTGGTTTTCCCTTACATGTTTCATTTTCATTGTCCAAATCCACCCATTAAATAAAAAATCTGTAAAGTTTTAGGGAATTGATAGAAAATTTTAGCCATTCAATTTAAGAGGAAAAAATGTTTTTAGTGATTCTAAAATGCTGCAAATAAAAATTCTTTCAAACAATTCCAGTAAAACAGGATGTTGTACTTAAATATGTGAGATAGGGATGACTTAGAAACAGTTGAGATTTAATCGGTTTTCAAAATAAACCACACAGGTTTCTTTAATTTAAAAAAAAAAAGACTGTGTTCTACTTGTCCCATCATATGTCAGTTAACAAAGATAATAAGTAGGCACATGTTATTATAGAAAAGATGTCATTTAATTAATTTTCATGTTTTGTTGGCATATATGATACTATATTAGGTAGTTGAATTCAGAGTCATATCAAAGAAAAAACTAATTTTTATCATGGACTTCAAGATGTAAGAAAACTTGCTGATTTATGTTAATAACAATAGCACTTTAGAAATAAATTTGTTGTGGCAATTAATTAAATTGAAACATTTGAATTATGGTTCCTTTGCAAATTCCTACCCTGGGGATACCTTTTGTGCGGACTTCTTTTGTGAGAAACTATGGTGTTTTGTATTCCCAGTAATAAACCCCCTGGAAAGCATGTCCATATAAACTGTGCTTCTATATGCTGGCCTTTGGTCAGATGTGGTTAGGGGAAATGTGGCTCAAAATCTACTTTTGGCTTCACTGGTTTTCTTTCTTCTAATGCCTTCGCCTTCAATTTAGTGAGTCATAAAGTGGCTCAGACAGAAGAAGCCATATTATGAAATAAATGTACAGCTAAAAAAGAATCTTGTAGACAAATCCATAAACTCTTAAATTACAAACAGGTTACATAACTAGTAACAGTGCAGTTCATTACCTCAGTCTACTACAACTTTTCAGTTAATTGCAATGGTTAGCAAATGTAAACCTTTTATAGGGTTTTTGTAGGGTGATTGTTGTTCAGCCATTTAAACATTCCATCCAGATCATTTCTGATCAGCTGTATTGTTGCATAGTTGCTTACTAGCTTAGAAAGAAAGACTTTGAGTAACTCTTGTCGAGTCACATATTTTTAACAATGTCTGTTATCCATAAATGTAGTGTCACAAAGATGACTTGAGAAAGGTTCAATTACTTGTTTTCATTTATTTAAACTCTCCCATTTAGGGAGTATGGACTCCGAGGCTAGGGCATATCTGTTTCACTGAGAACACACCATGTAGCTTTGAATGACAATAATTCATGTGTCATCGATTTTGTGTAATGAGGCTAGAAACACAGACTGAGGCTAGAAAATGCACTCTGAACAGCTTTCTCATGCTTTCTCTCGTGGAGTTCGAATTTTACTGCTTGGGACTATTTTCAAATTCCTTTCAATTGTGGTTGACATATAATCAGGCTAGGGTGCTAGAAGGGTTATTCTGGCAGTCTGGTGTACAAGTAATGGCTGCATGACTGGGCAAGAAGATACTGGAGTGGTACAGGAGAGGAATGATGAAGGGCTGAATTAAGGAATTAATGGAGAGATGGATCCTAGAGGACAAATTAGCAAGCTACTTAAAGGATAAAATAATACTTCTTAAGGACAAATTGGATGTATGGACATTTCAGCAACAGTAGGAAGGTGAGGGTGTTGCTCAGATTTCTGTCTTTGGCCCTTGTGGCTCTCCCCAAATGTGGCTTAAAATATTTTCTCTTATGTATAATATGATTATTAAACATTTTGTTCTCAAGAAACTTTATATTCTTAAAAACATTTGATGATCCCAAAGAGCTTTTATGTTAGTTAAATTTATTGACTTTTATTATGTCAGAAATTAAAGTGTAGAATTAAGAATCTGATTTATTTTAAAACAGTAAATTCATTCCTGGTAAACATAAATAACATTTCTTTGTAAAAGAGATGTATTTTTAAAAACAAAAAATTAGTGAGAGAAGTGGTATTTCTTGACATTCTTGCAGAACTAATGTCTAGTGTAATAGAAGTCAGTTAGATTATCATGTTGGCTTTGGCAACATGCTGTATGTGAAAAAAGTTCTGTCTCTGATTTGTAGTTAGAAAAGAGTTACTCTTATTACTACCCTAAAACTTGACAAGTGATAGTTTCTTAAAGCTTAGCTGCAATGTGGCATCTAAAAATATATCAGTAGACTTTTTGTACTCTGCTAAATATACTCAATTCTTTTGGCCTGTCTTGCACTTTTAATGTCTCCTCTATCCATGTGTGATTTTATAACATTATACATTGGTCATATAGAAAATATTGATTTCCTTAGATACAAATCTTCTAAGTATTGATGTATTTCATTATAGAGCATCCCCCAATCACATTCATTAATATCACCATTGATCTAATTAGAAAAGTATTATGTATTGGGAAGGTCTCAAGCTCATGGTTTGGATATAAGTTTTTTAATGTTCTATTTTTTGCTTGAAGTACAATTTTTTTTTTTTTGCTCAATGTACAAATTTCTAATTGTCAACAAACAATGTCAATGAGTTTTCCTTGAAATGACTTCATTCACTTTCAAGAAAGTGTCTGCCGGTGGTCAAGTCTGAGTAACCATAGTTTATCTTTAGTTTTTCTTTCAAGTACAACTATTGTTTCATTGGGAAGTAGGGGGAGCCTATTGCCTATTTTCAGCAGCAAATTAAAGAATTGCATGGACTCTTGTCCCTGAGATGATTACTAAACTTGAGTATGTAGCAGAAGCGCAGTATACGCATTTTGCTGTGTAGAATTTAAAAAAAACAGGTACTGGGCTTTCTCTTTCTTGCCAAGTGGAGTAATTATGATCCAGTACGGCTAAACAAAATAGACAGTATATATGAAGCAACCATGTTCAGATACTGGACATGAGGCCATTTAGGAATATCAGCACTGAGAGGGGAGACAGTAAGGTTAGTCCTATAATTTTCCCAGCTTACTACCTGGAGAGAGTTTCCATGACACCAGAGGGGAAAGGGTGACCCAGGTGGAGTCATTGGTTACCCAGAGTTCAGGAGATGGAGATGGGAGTACCAGAGGCCAAGGCATCATGAGTTTGCCAGGCACAGCACTGAAGCAGAGAGAGCTGCACAGAGAGGAGCTATGGAGAACTGCAGAGAATTGTTCATCTTCAGCTGAATACCAAACAAAACATGCCAGCAAGGAAACTACTCAAAACCAGAGAAAGAACTATCCTGAGGGAGCAGAGGAACCTCTCAGGAGTTCACTCAGACATGGGAATAGTTTCTGTATCCACCTCCAAGAATGGAAAAAACCTTACAGGTCAACAAACCTCTGGGAGGATACTTAGCAAAGTATTGCCTGGCCAGTGAGGGCAAAATCAGCCCTAAATGAAAAACAGTTTTGGTTATGCATAACAAAATTTAAAAGCAGATCTTGAAATATTAAATTGTTATCAAGTAATGTAACTGCATCCTAGAACAAATTTCAAGCATATTTGTAGGGATATAGTACCCATGATAAAGACTGTAATGTCCAACAGCAAACAAAAATTCTCCAGCTTTCCAGAAAGCAGGGAAACCTTACATGTAATCAGTAGACAAATCAATCATAAAATACTTGTATCTGGAATATATGGAGAACTCTCAAAACACAATAATAAGAAAACAACCCAATGAAAAAAACTGGGCAAAAGATTTAAGTAGATATTTGACCAAAAGAGATATCTGGATTGCAAGCAAACACATAAAAAGATGCTGCAAGTCATTAATCATTATGGCACAAACGACACTACTATTTTCCAAAGTGGTTATACCGTTTTACATTCTCACAAGCAGTGTTGTCAGTCTTTCAATTTCAGCCATTCCGATGGTTGTGTAGTGGTATCTTATTATGTGTTTTTTTCTTATATGAAATTAACGTTTATTTTAAGCACAAGTGCATGGTGGTTAATCAGACAGTTTGGTGCCACTGCCTTTATTATTCATGCTTAGGCAACATTTGTCTCACTATCCATTACTTTTGCCCCAACATAGACAAACTACATTTTAGTATTATTATGAAAATTGTTTTGACCTCATGGACCCTTTGTTCTAGTCTGCACTTTCCCCCTAGACTTCACATTGTTTATATATGTTACACATTCAGATCTTATTTAAAAGCATAACTACTACCCATAGCACCTCAGGGCTATCACACAGCCCTCCCTGTCTCCCACATTCAGTGAACTTCTCTGCCTTAGAAATGTCTCTGCTTTCCCACTGCCCATTCCCATCAGCCTGGATTATCATCTTTTCTTTTACATCTGCTGCTGGTAGCCTATCTCCTCAGTCTTTCTAGAATTCATATTTGATTATGGGGCTCTACATTACCTACAGAATCAAGTCAGAATGCCTTAGAGTGGCTGACAAGGCTGCTCAAAATCATGTATTAGGTAACTTTTAAAAAATTAGTAGCATGGTTGAAAACACCTACAGTGCTTGTCCTCCAATTTAGACAATAATTAATTCTAACGGTAAATGTATAATGATAGCAGTACATTTAGGACAAAGGCCAATAGAACTGTTTTTGTAGTTCTAGAATGTATTAAAGTTGGAAAACTTATTAGCTGACAATCTTTAGATTCAGAGATTGGATATCTGCTTTTATGCTTTCTCCAAGAAGCTAATAGTTCATTACAACTTCAGAATTCCAATTAAAATGATGGATTGTTTAAAAAGAACATTACTCACAAAGTCTGAATTATAAATGTGAGTTCAGGTATGTAATGCTCTACATACACGAGGGTTTTATTTTGTTCCAAAAACTTCTGTGACTTGCATGATTTAATAAAGTTGCTGAAATTATTTTTTGAGGCTGCAAAGACTAAGGTTTCAAGGTGTTTTCCTCAATTTATGAGCCATATTGGACTTTTCTTTGAAGAAATTGATCTTTTTATTTTAATCAATTTATCTTTTTGTATTCTATGTTTCATTTTTTATTATATTTTGTTTTGTTTCCTAAATATCATTTTTTATCATTCTTATATATATTGAAGAATGAAACTCGAATATCAAATTGTTCAGTTCAGTTCACTTCAGTTCAGTCGCCTGGTCGTGTCCAACTCTTTGCAAACCCATGAACCACAGCACACCAGGCCTCCCTGTCCATCACCAACTCCTGGAGTCCACCCAGACCCATGTCCATCAAGTCAATGATGCCATCCAACCATCTCATCCTCAGTCATCCCCTTCTCCTCCTGCCCCCAATCCCTCCCAACATCAGGGTCTTTTACAATGAGTCAACTCTTTGCATGAGGTGGCCAAAGTACTGGAGCTTCAGCTTTAGCATCGTTCCTTCCAAAGAAATCCCCAGGGTTGATCTCCTTCAGAATGGACTGGTTGATCTCTTTGCAGTCCAAGGGACTCTCAAGAGTCTTCTCCAACACCACAGTTCAAAACTATCAATTCTTTGGCACTCAGCCTTCTTCACAGTCCAAATCTCACATCCATACATGACCCCAGGAAAAACCATAGCCTTGACTAGACAGACCTTAGTCGGCAAAGTAATGTCTCTGCTTTTGAATATGCTATCTAGGTTGGTCATAACTTTTCTTCCAAGGAGTAAGCGTCTTTTCATTTCATGGCTGCAATCACCATCTTCAGTGATTTTGGAGCCCAAAACAATAAAGTCAGCCACTGTTTCCACCATTTCCCCATCTATTTCCCATGAAGTGATGGGACCAGATGCCATAATCTTAGTTTTCTGAATGTTGAACGTTAAGTCAACTTTTTCACTCTCCTCTTTCACTTTCATCAAGAGGGTTTTTAGTTCCTCTTCACTTCCTGCCATAAGGGTGGTGTCATCTACATATCTGAAAGAGATGGGCATACCAGACCACCTGACCTGGCTCTTGAGAAGCCTGTATGCAGGTCAGGAAGCAACAGCTAGAACTGGACATGGAACAACAGACTGGTTCCAAATAGGAAAAGGAGTATATCAAGGCTATATATTGTCACCCTGCTTATTAAACTTATACTCAGAACACATCATGAGAAACATCTGAGGTGATCGATATTTCTCCCAGCAATCTTGATTACAGCTTGTGCTTCCTTCAGCCCAGCATTTCTCATGATGTGCTCTGCATATAAGTGTAATAAGTGGGGTGACAATATACAGCCTTGATGTACTCCTTTTCCTACTTGAAACCAGTCTGTTGTTCCATGTCCAGTTCTAACTGTTGCTTCCTGACCTGCATACAGATTTCTCAAGAGGCAGGTAGGTGGTCTGGTATTCCCATCACTTTCAGAATTCTCCACAGTTTCTTGTGATCCACACAGTCAAAGGCTTTGGCATAGTCAATAAAGCAGAAATAGATGTTTTTCTGGAACTTTCTTGCTTTTTCAATGATCCATACACATCTAAAAACAAATATTTTTACATTCTGTTAGTCAAGCTTCTCCAAAGAAATTGAACCAATAGGATGTATATATATTGTTTCATTTTATTTTGTTTACATTGAACATATTTATTGTATTTGTTGTTTTATTTTACAATAGAGCGTAGCTGATTACCAAAGTTGTGATAGTTTCAGGCATACAAACAAGTGATTCAGCTGTGCATATATATGTATCTCTGGTTCCTCTGCCTTTTCTAAAACCAGCTTGAACACCTGGAAGTTCATGGTTCACTAATTGCTGAATCCTGGCTTGGAGAATTTTGAGCATTACTTTGCTAGCTTGTGAGATGAGTGCAATTGTGCGATAGTTTGAGCATTCTTTGGCATTTCCTTTCTTTGGGATTGGAATGAAAACTGACCTTTTCCAGTCCTGTGGCCACTGCTGAGTTTTCCAAATTTGCTGGTATATTGAGTGCAGCACTTTCACAGCATCATCTTTCAGAATTTGAAATAGCTCAACTGGAATTCCATCACCTCCACTAGCTTTGTTCGTGTCTTTGACTGTATGGATCACAATAAACTGTGGAAAATACTGAAAGAGATGGGAATACCAGACCAGCTGACCTGCCTCTTGAGAAATGCAGGTCAGGAAGCAACAGTTAGAACTGGACATGGAACAACAGACTGGTTCCAAATAGGAAAAGGAGTACATCAAGGCTGTATATTGTCACCCTGCTTATTTAACTTATACGCAGAGTACATCATGAGAAATGCTGGACTGGAAGAAGCACAGGCAGGACATGGAAACAACCTAGATGTCCATCAGCAGATGAATGGATAAGAAAGCTGTGGTACATATACACAATGGAGTATTACTCAGCATCAAAAAGAATTCATTTGAATCTGCTCTAATGAGATGGATGAAACTGGAACCTATTATACAGAGTGAAGTAAGCCAGAAAGAAAAACACCAATACAGTATACCGACACATATATATGGAATTTAGAAAGATGGCAATGATGACCCTGTATGCGAGACAGCAAAAGAGACACAGATGTATAGAACAGACTTTTGGACTCTATGGGAGAGGGAGAGGGTGGGATGATTTGGGAGAATGGCATTGAAACATGTATACTATCATGTAAGAATGAAGCACAAGCCTATGTTCAATACAGGGTACAGGATGCTTGGGGCTGGTGCACGGGGATGATCCAGAGAGAGGGTATGGGGTGGGATGTGGGAGGGGGATTCATGATTGGGATCTCATATACACCCATGGTGGATTCATGTCAATGTATGGCAAAACCAATACGGTATTGTAAAGTAAAATAAAGTAAAAATTAAAAAAAAAAAAAAAGATTGCAAGGAGAAATCTCAATAACCTCAGATGTGCAGATGACACCACCCTTATGGCAAAAAGTGAAGAGGGACTAAAAGCCTCTTGATGAAAGTGAAAGAGGAGAGTGGAAAAATTTGGCTCAAAGCTCAACATTCAGAAAATGAAGATCATGGCATCTGGTCCCATCACTTCATGGGAAATAGATGGGGAAACAGTGGAAACAGTATCAGACTTTATTTTTGGGGGCTCCAAAATCACTGCAGATGGTGACTATAGCCATGAAATTAAAGGACGCTTACTCCTTGGAAGAAAAAATATGACCAACCTAGATAGCATATTGAAAAGCAGAGACATTACTTTGTCAACAAAGGTCCGTCCAGTCAAGGCTATGGTTTTTCCAGCGGTCATGTATGGATTCGAGAGTTGGACTCAAAGAAAGCTGAGTGCCGAAGAATTGATGCTTTTGAACTGTGGTGTTGGAGAAGACTCTTGAGAGTCCCTTGGACTGCAAGGACATCCAACCAGTCCATTCTAAAGGAGATCAGCCCTGGGTGTTCTTTGGAAGGACTGATGCTAAAGCTGAAACTCCAGTACTTTGGCCACCTCATGTGAAGAGAGTTGACTCATTGGAAAAGACCCTGATGCTGGGAGGGATTGGGGGTAGGAGGAAAAGGGGATGACAGAGGATGAGATGGCTAGATGGCATCACTGACTTGATGGATGTGAGTCTGAGTGAACTCCGGGAGATGGTCATGGACAGGGAGGCTTTGCGTGCTGCAATTCATGGGGTTGCAAAGACTCAGACACGACTGATTGATCTGATCTAATCTGATATATGTATCTATTCTTTTTTGAATTCTTTTCCCATTTAGGTTATTACAGAATATTGAGCAAAGTTCCCTATGCTTTACAATAGGACCTTATTGGTTATCAATTTTAAATACAGCAGTGTGTATGTGTCAATCCCAAATTCTCCATCTATATATATATATTTTGAAAGAGATTTCTTACTAGGAATTGACTTACATGCTTATGGAGGAGGCTAAGAATCAAGCTCTGAAGGATGAGTCAGCAAACCGGAGACTTGGGATACTGATGGTGTAGTTCCAGCCTGGAGGCTGGCAGTCTTGGGAACCAGGATGAGCCAAAGTTTTAGTTCAAGTCCAGAGGCAGGAAAAAAATAAAACAAAACAATATCTTAGATTTAAGGGACTCAAGCAGGAAGAATTCTGTTTCTTGAAGAGAGTCAGCATTTTGTTCTATTTAGTCCTTTAACTGCTTGGATGAGGACCACCCACAATAGAGAGGGCAATCTGGGTTACTGGCTCTACTTATTTAAAAATTTGTTTTCCCCAAAAACCATCTTCACAGAAACACACAGAATAGTGTTGGACCAAATATCTGGACACTCCCAACACAATCTAGTTGGCTTGTCAGCTATGTTGTAATTGAATATATCTTAGTTTCCAATTATATTCCATTATACACAGCAAGTGCTTGCTGTTGTATTAGAATGTAATAATACCGTTAAAATTATTCCACTGTATTTTCTATATAACTATAAAACTTGATTTAGTTTAAAGAACTAATTTCATACTTAGAAGCAAAATCATGTAGTATATTTATTCATTAAGTTAATAGTAAATAAGTGAAAAAATAACTTTGAATTCATTTGTTAGAAGTGCTATCCTTTTTTGATTTCTTACAGATTTCAGAACAAAGGCATCCTCTTTCATAATTAATTGTATATTTCATTTCAACATTTAAAACATATTTTATCTCTACATTTTGGAAGGTTAACAATAATTGGAATTATTTTGGTAAGATTTTATCCTTCTTCTCTGTATATTGGTAGTAGAAAAAAAGGATATACTTTAATAAATAAGCACTGACACTTTGCCTTTTTAGATGTGAAGTAATATGATGAACTCTGGTTAGATATCCCTTTTTAACTATGCATTATTTAATCTGTTGACCTAATATCAATTAAACTGACATTATTCAAAAAATAATTACAAATACAGGCTATTTAAGACTCCTGCATGTTCCTTCCATCTATTAAGATTCCTTTGTATCAATGTATCCCTGATCACTTGTTGATATTGATGTTATGCAATACCAAGAGCAAATATAATATCTAAGCATCTATGCCAATTCATCATGACTGAGGCCATTCCTCACCTGGTTTTGGTGGATGACTATACCAATGTAGAAAACAGCTGAATATTTAACAGAAAGAAAGTATAGATAATGTAATTATGGCAAAGACTGAGCAAGAGAAAGGGAAGAAAATGGATTTCTTAATTTCTCAGTCTATTTTTCATTGAGAATACAGAATGAAAGGTGGTTTTAAAAAGTTTATACAAGTCTCTGGGAAGAAGAGCACATGGCACTTTCAAAGAGAGCTTAATTTTTAAAAATTCACTTTGTAAGTGATAAGAACAACTTTGAAGAAAAGTCTCTTGAAATGGGAAACTTGGTTAATTCCACTGAGTGAATTAAAGAAGCATAATTGTTCAAATTTAAATGTTTCAGAGTAAGGCATGTATCATTTTAAAAGAGCACAGAAACTGATATTTTAAAACTGATAGCAGTTAGTTGTAATAAATAGCACAACACTGAGTTCAGAAGCACAAAGAAATTCAGTGACTTAATTGTTCAGACCAAATTTAAGATAGCTAATTTTCATATATAATAATACATATCACCTTTATTTTAGTAATTAACATCTGATTTCAGCATTTTTACTGTGTAGTATAAGATTTGGAAGGATGGTTTTACTGTGTTCTTTCATTTCAATACAGGGTTTTACTTGACACGGTACATTGATCCATACAGGCTATCAATAAAGCTCAGGAAGCCATTAAAACAGGATTTTAAAATTTTAAATGCAATCATTTTATATGTGGAAAACATGAATATGAATGTTTTCTTATATAAAATAAGTTTATAACAACTGCATTAGAAAGAGGATTTTCTATTTAAGAATAAGCATTTTAAGGATAAAAACAGAAAACAAGATTTTAAAAAAATGGTTTATAATTTACAGATGAGAAAAAGGAGAAGAATGGGGAGAAAATAAGAGAACAAGACAGCAAAAGCAAATAATAATCACAGAGCAGTTAAAAAAATAACATCAGAAGAGTTAAGGACACAGGAGTGATTAAAGAAAGTTGAGATGTAACAAAGAAATTGGAGGTGTCAGTAGGACAACAAGAGAGGGTTCTCAGGAAATATTTAAAAAGAAAAGGAAAAAATAATTTAAAATAGTAGCATATAATACAAATTATCGATACATACAAATTTAAAACAAGCTATTATCATTATAAGAAACTGGAGAAAATTGAGCAGGGCAAACTTGTTTATGGAGGAACTTGGTTTGAGGACCATTTGCAAATTTATGAGAATCATATGATTATTATTGCTATTGTTCTATTTATGTAAAACATGAAAATGTTGTTCAATGTAAGCAAAAAAGCTTCATTATTCAACTAAGCTGTGTAAGTTAAAATATTTTAAAAACACTCTTTAAGTAAACTTTATTGTAACCTACCTTTAAATTGCAAAGGAAAACATGAGGATGACAAACATATTATTTAATATCTAATTGTAACAATTAATAATCAATGCCAACCTGATTTCTGGCTTAGCAGTTGTATGTCAATCCATATGAAATGAGGGTCAGGCTTGTGCTTAGTTGATTAATCATGTCCATCTCTGGACTCAATTGACAGTAGCCTACCAGGCTCCTCTGTCTATAGGATTTTTCCAGGCAGGCAGATTCTATATAGCTGAGCCATTAGGGAAGACTGAAATGGCGATAGGGAGTGTCAAATTTGAGAATGTAAATTGTTCCAAGAAGAAGCATAAAAGAGAAAACAAGATAATACATACATGTATTATCTGCACTGAGGCAAGTAAAGCAGGTGCTGAGAAAATTTCTATCTATCTTAGGAAATTGTAGGAGGAATTGAACTCAAAAAGCAATATATAAATATTCTGACTCTCTGAACAGGGAGGAGTGTTAAGAATTCCTCATTTTGCTTGTACAACTACTTCGCTAGTATTTATAAATTCACACTTGAAATTAGACTACTCAGCTTCTATTTAGAAATCCATGTCAAGGAGAACAGTGCATTCATGATATGAGAAAATTTAGACTTTATGTGAGTAATTTATAATGAAAATATCACCAACTTTTTATTAATGGTGCTAATCAAAATTGTATATACCATGTATAAATGAGGAGGATGTTTTGACTTCATGCACTGAGTTCTAATAGAATTTAGAAACTGCTTCTTCATCATTTTAATAAAAAAATATCTGAAAAGTAAGTTCTCAAACTAGTGACTCATTTATTTGTTTAATAGTTTGAAATATATTGTTGAGTTGGATGTGTGTGTGTGTGTTAGTAGCTCAGTCGTGTCCGACTCTTTGTGACCCCATGGACTGTAGCCCATGGCAAGCATACTGGAGTGGGTTGCCATGCCCTTCTCCAGGGGATCTTCCCAACCCAGGGATCGAACCTGGGTCTCCTGCATTGCAGGCAGATTCTTTACCATCTGCACCACTAGGGAAGTCCACTGAGTTGGATACTATTAGCTTAGTCACCATTTTAATTTTTAAGGCAGTTAAACTCAGAAAGCTAAAATTTTGAATAGCTATTTAGTAAACTGAGGAATGACAGGAAACCAATTACATCTTTAACCATAATCTCATTAGTTTAATAATACTGTCTCATGTCAGTTGCTACCCTATCTGCTTCTGCATGAATTGTATCCAGGTAGGGAGGGTTTTATTGACATGTGACATGTGCAGTTGAGTGAGGCCCCATGCTTAGTAGGATGCATGTTTATGTTGTCATTATATTGAAATCCTTCATAATTTTTGAACAAAGGACCATGTGTTTTCCTGTTGCTTGGAACCCTGCAAATTACGTGGCTGATCCTTTCTCAGAGCCAAAGATGCGTCCTTCATTTTTTCTCAGGGAGTCATAGGATGGTAGCGCCTCTTGTGTATGGTCTCTGCTGCTTTTGCCTTTCCAGGAAGGTACAAATGCCAGAAGGAAGGCTATAATTGAAGCTGCTTCCCACATCAGCCGGAGAAGGCAATGGCAACCCACGCCAGTATTCTTGCCTGGAAAATCCCAAGGACGGAGAAGCCTGGTAGGCTGCAGTCCATAGGTCCCGAAGAGTCAGACACGACCGAGCGATTTCACTTTCACTTTTCACTTTCCTGCATTGGAGAAGGAAATGGCAACCCACTCCAGTGTTCTTGCCTGGAGAAACCCAGAGATGGCGGAGCCTGGTGGGCTGCAGCCTATGGGGTCGCACAGAGTTGGACACAACTGAAGCGACTTAGCAGCAGCAGCAGCCCATATCAGCTTCCAACACTCTGAGTGCCTGAGACTTCTTGTCTGTTGACTGAAACCTGAAACAAAGAGAATGACTTCTTGTAACAGTCAAGTATGCTCTGAAGCAGAGCCTCAGAAAAATCACTCCTCAAAGCTACATCTTTGACTTCGTCATTCCCTTTGTTTTTCTCTGGGGGCTATATGGCTTCACTCACATTTCCTCCATCATCTCAGTCACTTCTTTCTCATTTTATTGTCTTCATTGTGTGTATTTATTATTATTTTTTAATGTTTTTCCTTCTCCTCTTTTGTCGTAACATCTTCTTTTATTTTTTCATATTTTTTAAAATTTATTTTTTTCATTTGAAGGATAATTGGTTTACAAAATTTTGTTGTTTTCTGTCCAACCTCAATGAATCAGCCATAGATATACTCTTATCCCCTTCCTCTTGAATCTCCCTCCCCTCTCCCTCCCCATCCCACCTCTCTAGGTTGATACAGAGCCCTTGTTTTGAGTTTCCTGAAACATGCAGCAAATTCTGGTTGGCTATCTATTTTACATACAGTAATGTAAGTTTCCATGTTACTCTCTCCATACATCTCACCCTCTCCTTCCCTCTCCCTGTGTCCATAATTCTGTTCTCTATGTTTGTTCTCCATTGCCCCCCTGCACATAAATTCTTCAGTGCCATCTTTTTAGTTTCCATATATATGCATTAGTATATGATATTTATCTTTTTTTTCTGACTTACTTCGCTCTGTATAATAGGTTCTGGGTTCATCCAACTAATTATAACTGACTCAAATGTGCTCCTTTTTATGGCTAAGTAATATGCTATTGGGTATATGTAGCACATCTTCTTTATCCAGTCATCTGTCATTGGTTATATAGGTTGCTTCCATGTTCTAGCTATTTTAAATAGGGCTGCAATGAACATTGGGGGTACATGTGCCTTTTTCAATTTTGGTTTCCTCAGGGTGTATGCCTAGGAGTGGGATCGCTGGGTCATACGGCAGTTTTATTGCTTGTTTTTAAAGGAATCTCCATACTGTCTTCCATAGTGGCTGTATCAATTTATATTCCCACCAACAGTGCAAGAGCACTCCCTTTTCTCCACACCCTCTGCAGCATTTATTGTTTGTAGATTTTTTTGATCATGGCCATTCTGACCGGTGTGAGGTGATATCTCATTTTTAGTTTTGATTTGCATTTCTCAAATAATGAGCAATATTGAGCATCTGTTCATGTGTTTGTTAGTCATCTGTATGTCTTCTTTGGAGAAATGTCTATTTAGGTCTTTTCCCCACTTTTTGATTGAGTTGTTTGTTTTTCTGGTATTGAGTTGTATGAGCTGCTTATGTATTTTGGAAATTAATCCTTTGTCAGTTGTTTCATTTGCTATGATTTTCTCCCATTCTGAGGGCTGCCTTTTCACTTTGCTTATAGTTTCCTTTGTTGTGCAAAAGCTTTTAAGTTTAATCAGGTCCCACTTGTTTACTTTTGTTTTTATTTCAATTACTCTAGGAGGTAGGTCATAGAGGGTCTTGATTTGATTTCTGTCATTGAGTGTTCTGCCTATGTTTTCCTCTAAGAGTTTTATAGTTCTCGTCTTACATTTAGGTCTTTAATCCATTTTGAGTTTATCTTTGTGTATGGTCTTAGGAAGTGTTCTAATTTCATTCTTCTACATATAGCTGTCCAGTTTTCCCAGCACCACTTATTGAAGAAGCTGTCTTTGCCCAATTGTATATTCTTGCCTCCTTTGTCAAAAATAAGTTACCCATAGGTGCATGGATTTATTTCTGGGCTTTCTATCTTGTTCCATTGGTCTATATTTCTGTTTTTGTGAGCAATCTTGATTCCAGCTTGTGTTTCTTCCAGTCCAGCATTTCTCATGATGTACTCTGCATATAAGTTAAATAAGCAGGGTGACAATATACAGCCTTGACGAACTCCTTTTCCTATTTGGAACCAGTCTGTTGTTCCATGTCCAGTTCTAAGTGTTGCTTCCTGACCTGCATACAGTTTTCTCAAGAGGCAGGTTAGGTGGTCTGGTATTCCCATCTCTTTCAGAATTTTCCATAGTTTATTGTGATCCACACAGTCAAAGGCTTTGGCATAGTCAATAAAGCAGAAGTATAGGTTTATTCCTAGATATTTAATTCTTTTTTTTTTACTTTTTTTGCAATGGTGAATAGGATTGATTCCTTAATTTCTCTTTCTGATTTTTCATTGTTAGTATATAGAAATGCAAGTGATTTCTGTGTATTAATTTTGCATCCCGTGAATTTGCTAAATTCACTTATTAGCTCTGATAATTTTCTGATAGTATCTTTAGGGTTTTTTATGTATAGTATCATGTCATCTGCAAGAGTGAGAGCTTTACTTCTTCTTTTCAGACCTGGGTTTTTTTTTTTTATTTATTTTTCTTCTCTGATTGCTGTAGCTAGGACTTCCAAAATTATGTTGAATAGTAGTGGTTGAACAAGAGTAGACATCCTTGTCTTATTCCTGATCTTAGGGGCAATGCTTTCAGTTTTTCATCATTGAGAATAATGTTTGCTGTGGGCTTATCACATATAGCCTTTGCTATGTTGAGGTAGGTTCCTCTTATACCCATTTTTTGAAGAGTTTTAATCATAAATGGGTGCTGAATTTTGTCAAAGGACTTTTCTGCATCTATCGAGATTATTATATGGTTTTTATCTTTCAATTTGTTAATATGATGTATCACATTGATTGATTTGCATATACTGAAGAATTCTAGCATCTTTAGAATAAACCCAACTTGATCGTGGTGTATGAGTATTTTAAAATGTTGCTGAATTCTGTTTGCTAGAGTTTTGTTGAAGATTTTTGCATCTATATAATCAGTGATATTGGCCTGTAGTTTTCTTTTTTTTTTTTTTAATTTTACTTTATTTTACTTTACAATAGTGTATTGGTTTTTCTGTGTTGTCTTTGTCTGGTTTTGGTATCAGGATGATGGTAGCCTCATAGAATGAGTTCTGAAGTGTTCCTTCCTCTTTTTTGAAAGAGTTTTAGAAGGATAGGCATCAGGTCTTCTCTAAATGGTTGATAAAATTCACCTGTGAAGCCATAGTGAAATAAAAAATTCCTAGAAACAAATGACAATGAAAACATAACAGCTCAAAACCTATGGGATGCACCCAAAGCAATTCTAAGAGGGAAGTTTATAGCAATATGGTCCTACCTCAGAAAACAAGAAAAACATTAAATAGACAACCTAACTTTACACCTAAAACAACTGGATGAAGAAGAACAAAAAAGGCCCAAAATTAGAAGAAGAAAAGAAGTCATAAACATCAGTGAAGAAATAACTGAAAAAGTAATGAAAGAAACAATAGCAAAGATTAATGAAACTAAAAACTGGTTCTTTGAAAAGTTAAACAAAATTGACAAACCTTTAGCCAAGAAAGAGAAAAATCAAGTCCATAAAATTAGAAATGAAAAAAGGATAGGTTACAACAGACAATGCAAAAATACAAAGGTTTATCAGAGGCTATTATGGACAATTATATGGCAATAAAATGGATAACCTGGGAGAAATGGGCAGATTCTTAGAAAAGTTCAATCTTTCAAGACCGAACCAGAAAGAAATAGAAATTATGAACAACCCAATTACAAGCACTGATATAAAAACTAGTTTTTAATATTTTATAGAAAGTTACTTTCCATTTATAGTTGTTGTCATTCAGTCACTAAGTTGTGTCTGTTTGTGAGCCCATGGACTGCAGCATGCCAGACTTCCCAGTTCTTCACTGTACCCCAGAGTTTGCTCATATTCATGTGACTTGAGTTGGTGATGCCATCCAACCATCTCATCCTCTGTCACTCCCTTCTCCTTCTGCCTTCAGTCTTTCACAGCATCAGAGTCTTTTCCATGAACCAGCTCTTCACATCAGGTGGCCAATTATTGGCGCTTCAGTTTCAGCATCAGTCCTTCAAATGAATATTCGATATTGATTTCCTTTAGGATTGACTGGATTGATCTCCATGCAGTCCAAGGGACTCTCAGGAGTCTTTTCCAACACTCGTTTAAAAGCATTAATTCTTCAGCACTCAACCTTCTTTATGGTCCAACTCTCACATCTATACGTGTCTTCTGGAAAAACTATAGCTTCGACTATATGGACCTTTGTTGACAAGGTGATGTCTCTGTTTTTTAATATAGTTTCTAGGTTTGTCATAGCTTTTCTTCCAAGGAGCATGTGTCTTTTAATTTCATGGCTGTAGTCACCATCCACAAAGATTTTGGAGCCCCAGAAAAGAAATCTGCTACTGTTTCCATTTTTCCCATCTCTTTGCCATGAAGTTATGATGGTACCAGATGCCATGATATTCACTTTCTGAATGTTGAGCTTTAAGCCAGCTTTTTCACTCTCCTCTTTCACCTTCATCAACAGACTTTTTAGTTCCTCTTCACTTTCTGCCATTAGGATGGTAGTGTACATTGTAACATTGTATTTATAGCTGTTACAAAATGTTAACTATATCCCCGTGTTGTACAATATATCATTGAGCCTATCTTACACCCAGTACTATATATTTTCCACTCCATCACTGCTATCTTACACACCTTATCACAGCCCCATAACCACTAATTTGTTCACTATATCTGTGAGTCTGCTTCTTTTTTGTTGTTGTTGTTATATTTGTTAATTTGTTGTATTTTTTTTAGACTCCACATATAAATGAAGTGATACATACAGTATTTATCTTTCTCTGTCTGACTTACTTCACTTATCATAATATCCTCCAAGGCCATCCATGTTGCTACAATGGCAAAATTCTATTCTTTTCAGTGGCTGATTAATATTCTATTGTTGATGGACACTTTATTTGCTTCCATGTATTATCTGCTATAAATAGCACTCTTAAGAACATTGTGCTTCATGTATCTTTTCAAATTTTTGGACTTTTAAAATATATATACCCAGGATTGGAATTTGAAATCAGGTAAATGCAAATAAAAACCACAATGAAATACCACCTCACATCTGTCAGAATGGCTATCATCAAAAAGTATACACATAACAAATAGTTGATGGGAATGTGGAGAAAAGGGAGCTTTTGTACACTGTTGATGGAAATGTAAATTGCTGCAACAACTCTGGAAAACAGTATGGGGGTTTCTCAAAAAATTACAATTTAAATTTGCTTTTTAACTTGTACAGGAACCCATCATTTTACTTCCAGCAAATTTAAAAAAAAAATCAAGCAAAAAAGAAAAAAGAAAAAAAATTCAAGCAAAATAACAGTTCAAAGTGAAGAAGAAATAAAGAGCTTCTTGGTGAAAGTGAAAGATGAGAGTGAAAAAGTTGGTTTAAAGTTCAACATTCAGAAAACTAAGATCATGGCATCTGGTCCCATCACTTCATGGCAAATAGATAGGGAAAGAGTGGAAACAGTGGCTGACTTTATTTTTTGGGGCTCCAAAATCACTGCAGAAAGTGACTGCAGCCATGAAATTAAAGACGCTTGCCCCTTGGAAGGAAAGTTATGACCAACCTAGATAGCATATTGAAAAGCAGAAACGTTACTTTGTCAATGAAGGTCCGTCTAGTCAAGGCTATGCTTTTTCCAGTGGTCATGTATGGATGTGAGAGTTGGACTAAAAAAGAAAGCTGAGAGCTGAAGAATTGATGCTTTTGAACTGTGGTGTTGGAGAAGACTCTTGAGAGTCCCTTGGACTGCAAGGAGATCCAACCAGTCCATTCTGAAGGAGATCAGTCCTTAGGTGTTCTTTGGTAGGACTAATGTTGAAGCTGAAACTCCAATACTTTGGCCACCTGATGCAAACAGCTGACTCATTGAAAAAGACCCTGATGCTGGGAAAGATTGAGGGCCAGAGGAGAAGGGGATGACAGAGGATGAGATGGTTAAATAACATCACCGACTCAATGGACATGGGTTTGGGTGAACTCCGGGAGTGATCGACAGGGAGGCCTGGCATGCTGTGATTCATGGGGTCGCAAAGAGCTGGACATGACTGAGCAAGTGAACTGAACTGAACAATTCAAAATGACCAAAATATATAAACTCATGTATAATAGATATTTAGAAGTGGAGGCACATTTCTCTAGTCTTCAAAAATTCTCAAGACCAAATTCAATCACTGAAAAGTTACTTTGCTACAGAGTCATAAATGGAACTTTTAAGTGTTTCCCTAGATAAACATAAAACTATAGTTATTTTATGAGTGTTTGAAAGAGGAATGCATCAACTCTCAATAATAGGACAGAAATGTTTTTGCTTTTTCCTGTGATATTATATTGGTACCACACAATAGATTTCACTCAAGTAAACACATATTGCTCTTGATAAAAAATGATCATATGTTATATCAGTGTACTAGGACCACCATAACAAAATACCACAAATTCGGTGGCTTAAAACAACAGAAATGCATTGTCTAACAGTTTTAGAGGCTGGATGTCTAAGATCCACAGAGTTTTTTCTCCTGAGAGCCATGAAACAAGATGTGTTCCAAGCCTTTCTTCTTTCTCTGGATTATTTCTGGCAATCTGTTACATTTCTATTAGATAGCATTTTCTCTGTAGCTTCATATCACATTTCCTCTGTATATGTCTGTCTGTATCCAAATTTCTCCTTTTTATAAGGACACCAATCATATTGTATTAGGGCCCAAAATGTTCCCATTTTAAATTAATTATGGATTAAGTTAAAATGATTCCATTTTTACTCTAACTCTGTCAAGACACTATTTCCAACTGTAACATTCTGAGGTACTGGGGGTTAAGCCTTTGACACATATCACTTGGGGGGATCTAGTTTGCTGCTGCTGCTGCTGCTAAGTCGCTTCAGTCGTGTCCGACTCTGTACGACACCAGAGACGGCAGTCCACCAGGCTCCCCCGTCCCTGGATTCTCCAGGCAAAAACACTGGAGTGGGTTGCCATTTCCTTCTCCAATGCATGAAAGTGAAAAGTGAAAGTGAAGTCGCTCAGGTGTCCAACCCTCAGTGACCCCATGGACTGCAGCCTACCATGCTCCTCCGTCCATGGGATTTTCCAGGCAAGAGTACTGGAGTGGGGTGCCATTGCCTTCTCCAGGGATCTAGTTTAGTCTATTACATATGCCCACATAAAGGGAAAAGAGTGAAAGGAAAATAGGAATGAAATAGGGGAACAGACTTTATTGTGATGTGACCTGGCCCTTATTTTAAAATAAATCATTAATAGAAAAATCATAAGTTTACAAATATAAAGTGAAATATTTTATTCTTTTTAGCATCTGATGCATAATTTTGATTCTGAGAAATTGAGGCAAGACTATCTCTCAGAAATTTAATTACATGTACATAATTCTAATTTTATCAATAAAAGCACTTATCTCTCATAATGTTAAAGTATGGTTGGAAAATGTTGTTAAATAAATAATAAATCTTTTCAAAGTTATGTCAAAAATTTTAGACAAGAAGCATTATATATTTCTTGATGAAGCATTTTATAAGTGGGAAAAACAGGCAATAATACATTATTAAAAAGAAAAACTAATAAAAAAAAATCAAATGTCAATCCAGAGGATTTCAACAATAAAATAGAAAGAAAGCCTGTAGATAAAACAAGAACAAAAGTAGCATTCAGAGCTCACATAGTCTGAGAAGAAAAGCTAGGACAGAAACTGGTTTAAGGGATAAGATAAAAGCATAAAGTGCCAACTGAGAAACTCCAAGATCAGGAAGAATTTCTAATCGAAAGTGAAATTAGCCAAGACTAAATAGAGTGGAAAACTTCTGTAGTGCATGGCGACAGGTTTTATTTTTGTTTTGCTGGCGACGTTGAAAACCAGTGGCTCAAAACATATTTTATAGCTATCAGTTAAAAATAAAGTCACTTCATACCCAGTAGGAAGAAACCTCATAACTAATGATCACATTTCTGATATTGTTACTGTAAAAGGAGGATTTCAGTCCTGTAAGTTTTAGAAAAAGTGGCCAGAAAGGATATTTCCCCTGCATTGTAGGAATTGTTAGAGTTCCGTATCTCAATGTGGCTGAACATGGGATGCTAGCAAGTTGGAAATGTGTTTCATAAAACACTTTTTATGTGTTTTAAATATTGAATATTCCTCTTGAGCATTCATAGAATCTCTAACAGTCATTTTCTGACTTAGCATGTCATAGTGCTACGTCCCTGCTAATAGTCTGTACCATTTCATCTTTATGGCAGAGGACAGCTCTGAGCAATAATGTATGTTGAAACCTGACAAGATGTCAGGTATAATTCAGATCTGAAAGGGAAAAATATCACAGTGGAAGAACTGAAGGGGGCTATGGGTTAGCAAAAAAATTTAATAATGAATTTGGAAGATTTGTACATAATAAAGCTAACTTTATTTTATCAGAAACTAAGCAAAGTGCTCTGAAATTGTATTAGAGAAATCCAATCACCATTCCAAAACTCGAAGATTTCAAGTATAGAGGTCTTCTGTAGTATGATGTTTGGTTTCAGCTATTGACTCATTGATTTGAGTATCAATCTAGTATGAGATGAAGGGCTTCCCTGGTGGCTCAGCAGTAAAGAATACACCTGCAATGCAGGAGATGAGGTGTAGGAGTTGCAATTTCAGTCTCTGAGTTGGGAAGATCCCCTAGAGAAGGGCATGGCAATCCATTCAATTCTTCTTCCTGAAGAATCCCATGGACAGAGGAGCCTGTTGGGTTATAGTACATGGAGCTGCAAAGAGTCAGATGCAACTGAGTGACTGAGTCCATACAACACCAGTATGAGATCACCGTTCTAAAATTTTACAACAAATTTTTCAACTACAGTTTTTAAGAAAGCCATGGAATGAAAAGTATGTAGGGACTAGTAAGAAATAATAGAACTGAATATAGGAAACTAATTGATTCCCTCAAGAAACACAAACTGAATGTACTCTTCAATTCTGATGTACTTTTTTCCCTTCATTTCCAATATAATTTTGAGAGAAATTATAAGAAAAAGGCTCCTATGAGGAATTTATTTTAAAGATATTTTAGACAAAGCTTATTGAATCAATTCACCTCTCTTAACATGGAATCCAAGGAAATCTTCAGTTTAAGAAGTTCCCCAGTGATTCTGATGCACACCATGATTTGAGAAATGTGAAACTTTTTCCAGACCTGTGACTTTTATCAAGAATTCATACATCTGTGTATATGTTTCTGATCTCTTAACCTTGATCTTTTTTGCAGCCCACCTTTCTCTACAGTGCACTTACATTTTGAGCATGATTTTGCCCTGTTTCCCTCACGTTTATAGACATAACCATTTCTCATTTGTCTGAGTTATAGATTATGCTATTTACAGACTATTATTAGCTTTCCCATTCCACTGTGACTCTTGACTTTTCCTGACCTTTGTGATTGTTTGTGTGCTGACTTGGTAGACAAATATGATATTAACGGACATCTGAGACAGAATGTGGTTTTCACATTGTACTGAGAATACTGATGATGGCATACAGACCTAATAAAGAAACAATAACTGGTATTATGTTTATTTTAATTTTATCTTCAAGTTCCAATTGAGGCTAAAATTAAAAGTGTTGAATCTAAAGAGATTATTCTATTATAGCTTTCTGTTTTAAATTTGAAATTTGAATGTTTTACCCTAACCATGATACTGATACTTAAGAATGGATGACTTCTACTATGAATGATGTTCTTTGGCTATTTCAGTTCTGAAAAACTGAAACTTTTTCAGTCCAGTTCAGTTCAGTTTAGTTCAGTCGCTCAGTTATGTCCGACTCTTTGTGACCTCATGAATCACAGCACGCCAGGCCTACCTGTTCATCACCATCTCCCGGAGCCCACTCAGACTCACGTGCATCGAGTCCGTGATGCCATCCAGCCATCTCATCCTCTGTCGTCCCCTTCTCTTCCTGCCCACAATCCTTCCCAGCATCAGAGTCTTTAACTATCAATAAGTATGAGAAAGTAACACATAATTCTTAGGTTTTCTCTTTCTCTTTTGTGGTATCTGAAGTATTAGCTACTCAGTAGCTGTTGTATTATCTACCTGTTGGGGATTAAATATTAAATAATTTTAGATTCTCATGACTTCTAATACCTTCTCAGGCTTTTAAAAGTTTTCACTATTAATTAAAATATATGCATATAGTTATACAGCTATCTAATAAATTTAGATGTTTTAAGAACTCTATTTTAAAGAGAGTTTCATAACTTTCCTTTTCTACTTTGCCTTTCACTTCTATTCTTTTCTGTTATTTTTAAGGCCTCCTCAGACAACCATTTGGTCTTTTTGCATTTCTTTTTCTTGGGGATAATTTCGATCACCACTTCCTGTGCAATGTTATGAACCTCCATCCATAGTTCTTCAGGCACTCTGTCTATCAGATTTAATCTCTTGAATCTATCTGTCACTTCTAATGTATAATCATAAGGAATTTGATCTTGGTCACACCTGAATGGCCTAGTGGTTTTCCCTACTTTCTTCAACTTAAGTCTGAATTTTGCACTAAGAAGTTCATGATTTGAGGCAAAGTCAGCTCCTGGTCTTGTTTTAGCTTACTGAATAGAGCTTCTCTGTCTATAGACCTGTATAGACCTCTTTCACAGGACTGGAAAAAGTCCATTTTCATTCCAATCCCAAAGAAGGACAGTGCCAAAGAATGTTCAAGCTACCATACAATTACATTCACTTCACATGCAAGCAAAGTAATGCTCAAAATTCTCAAAGCTAGGCTTCAACAGTACATGAACCAAGAAATCCCAGATATTCAAGCTGGATCTCCAAAAAGCAGAAGAACCAAAGATCAACTTGGCAACATCTGTTGGATCATAGACAAAGCAAGAGAATTCCAGAAAAACGGCTACCTTTGCTTCATTGACTATGCTAAAGCCTTTGTGTGGATCACAAAAAAAATGTGGAAACTTCTTCAAGAGATGGGAATACCAGACTACCTTACCTATCTCCTGCAAAACCTGTATTCAGATAAAGAAACAATAGCTAGAACTGGACATCAAAAAACAGGCTAGTTCAAAATTGGGAAAGGAATATGTCAAGGCTATATATTGTCACCCTGCTTATTTAACTTATATGCTGAGTACATGTAAGGTTGGATGAAGCACAAGCTGGAATCAAAATTGTTGGGAGAAATATCAATAACCTCAGATATGCAGATGACACCAATCTCTGGCACAAAGCGAGGAGAAACTAAAGAACCTGTTGATGAAGGTGAAAGAGGAGAGTGAAAAAACTGGCTTAAAACTCAACATTCACAAAAGATCATGACATCCGGTCCCATCACTTCATGGCAAATAGATGGGAAAAAAAATGGAAACAGTGACAGATTTTATTTTCTTGGGCTCCCAGATCACTGTGGATGCTGACTTGCAGCCATGGAATTAAAAGGTGCTTGCTCTTTGGAAGAAAAGATATAATAAACCTAGACAGTGTTTTAAAAAGCAGAGACATTACTTTGCCAACAAAGGTCCATCTAGTCAAAGCTATCGCTTTTCTGTAGTGATGTATGGATGTGAGTTGGCCCGTAAAGAAAGCTGAGCACCAAAGAACTGATGCTTTTGAACTGTGGTGTTGGAGAAGACTCTTGAGATTCCCTTGTACTACAAGAAGATCAAACCAGTCAGTCCTAAAGGAAATCAACCCTGAATAGCCATTTGAAGTACTGATGCTGAAGCTAAAGTTCCAGTAGTTTGGCCATCTGATGGGAAGAGTCAACTCATTGTAAAAGACCCTGATGCTGGGAAAGATTGAAGGCAGGAGGAGAAGGGGACAACAGAGGATGAGATAGTTGGAATGCATCACTAACTCAATGGATATGGGTTTGAGCAAACTCCGGGAGATAGTAAGGATAGGGAAGCCTGGAGTGCTGCAGTCCATGTGGTTGCAAAGAATTGGACACGACTGAGCAACTGAAAAACAACGTTATGACTTTGAATGTACTCAATTAAGAATGCTTGCACATGTGTAATAGGCTAAATGCTAACACTCCTCATATTACACATTTTCAGAATATGTTTGTGGCATACTATCCTATCATTGGCCATCAGTTCAGTTCTGTTCAGTTCAGTCGCTCAGTCGTGTCCGACTCTTTGCGACCCCATGAATCGCAGCATGCCAGGCCTCCCTGTTCATTGCCATCTCTCGAAGTTCACTATCATTATATCTTCTAGATGTAAAAACACATTGAACATAAAATGAAATTAAAACCGACATTTAGAAAGCAATTTTAATAATGTTTCACAAACTCATGGGTGAATTTTTTTATTATTCCTATAACAAAGTTGAATGATGTAAATATATTTAACTTTGCACACTGGTCTATGTTACACACAAGGCACAAACATTAAAAATAATAGAACATTTTAAATTCTTTTAAATTTTAATTTTTAATAGCATGAATAATTTATAAATTACTCCCTAAATACTTTTTTTCCCTTTAATCATAGCTCTAGGGAGTTTTCTTCCCCTGACCACACCCCCACCCCACTGGCCCCAACCCCATTAACGCAGTTCCAGAGGCTATGGAGAGTTTATCAGGTTAGTAACCATCTATGAGCAGAGGTCTTGAGGGAAATCCAGATTAAAAAGGAATAAGCAGAGGGAAAGCTTTTTCAGTCCTACTAGAAAGCTATGATTTAGTGAAATGAGGTTCCTGGAATTTAAAGATTAGATAAAAATAGAAACTGCTTGTCAGTTCCTTTCAGCCCCGGTGCTAATCGGGCAGGTGGGCCCCATGTTCCAGCTGGGTTGCTCCAGCCCCTCAGGACCTATTTGCAACCTGCTGCACATGTCTTTTTATATTAAGCAGCAGTTTAAATCATATGCCTGTGCAGGCACATGATATCAAATGGCTCCTTGTGTCAACATATTTTTCTCTATGATAATGAAATTAACAGCAGTTGTTTTGTCTATTTTATTTTAGCTTTTTGACACTTGACAATCAAATATTTTATTTTCCTATAACTTATTAGAAAACATTTCTGATAAATAATTTAATAAACCTTTATGAATCTGACACCAAAGGAATAAAATATTGAAAACATTGTTTAAATCCCTCTGTATCTCTTTTGAACCATCTTCTTCACTTGAACCCTTCTTTTAGAGAAAATATCCTTCTCGAATTTTCTGTTACACTTATTATATTCTTTTAAAATATACAAATGTATATTGTTTGTATATACTCTTTTAGCTGTCTCTTATACACATCTGATGTATGGATGTGAGTTGGCCCGTAAAGAAAGCTGAGCACCAAAGAACTGATGCTTTTGAACTGTGGTGTTGGAGAAGACTCTTGAGATTCCCTTGTACTACAAGAAGATCAAACCAGTCAGTCCTAAAGGAAATCAACCCTGAATAGCCATTTGAAGTACTGATGCTGAAGCTAAAGTTCCAGTAGTTTGGCCATCTGATGGGAAGAGTCAACTCATTGTAAAAGACCCTGATGCTGGGAAAGATTTAATAGTAATGCTACATATTGTAAAATGTTAAAAAATTTTATTCATAAATTATAAATATTATAAAATTTTATATATAAATTATAAATATTATGTCATTTTATTTATTCATAATGATTTCAATAGCTTCAATTTACTTATTTCCTCTATAATTAATACTTCACTTGTAAATATGTTTCCCTTGCTATATGAAGGATAGTGTTTCCAATTTTTGTTATTACAAATAGTGCTGCTCAGTATCATTCTTATACATTTTCCCAAATGCACAAATTACTCTAGGATACATTATCAAAAGTGGGTTTACCATCTCATAGTGTATCTGCATATCCAAATGTCAAATGTGATTGATATCCACAAATGACTCTAGAAATTTCCTCAAAAGTATTTCTGGCCTTCTTGTGATAATCACCTGCATTGATTCCAGGTTCTTTGGCTCACATAATGAGATTTGTCTTCCAGTTCAGTTATTCAGCTTGGTGCTGTTCAACTTGTTAACTACTTGGTTAATTTGAACTAACTTAGTTGTGCATTTAAAAGGGTCCCATACCTTACTTATATCATAGTTCTCTGCATCTCCATAAGTGTTTTCATCTCTTCATTTCATATTTTTAATTTTATTTTATTTTTAATGGAAGGATAATTACTCTACAATATTGTGGTTTCTGCTATACATCAACATGAATCAGCTATAGGTATATATATATATACATATCCCCTCTCTCTTTAATCTCCCTTCACTTGCCTCCCCATCTCACCCCTTTAGGTTGTCACAGAGCATCATCTTTGGGTTCCCTGTGTCAGACAGCCAATTCTCACTGACTATCTACTTTACGTAGTGTTACAATGCTACTCTCTTGAATCATTCCACCTTCTCTCCTCTACTGTGTCTAAAAGTCTGTTCTCTATGTCTGCATCTCTACTGTTACCCTGTACATAGATAGGTTCATCACTGCCATCTTTTTAGATCCCAGGTATGATTGTTTGTCTTTCTCTGACTAACTTCATTTTGTATAAAAGGCTCTAGTTTTGTCTATCTCATTAGAACTAGCTCAAATGCTTTCCTTTATGAGTAATATTCCATTGGGTATATGTACCACACCTTCTTTATCCATTCATCTATCTATGGATAACTAGATTGCTTCCATGTCCTAGCTATTTTAAATAGCTCTGCAATGAACTTTGGGGTACAAATGTCTTTGTCGATTATGGTTTCCTGAGGGAATATGCCCAGTAGTGAGATTGCTGGATCATATGGTAGTTTTATTCCTAGGTTTTTTTAAAGGAATCTCCATACTGTTCTCCATAATGACTATACCAATTTCCATTCTCATCAATAGCACCAGAGTGTTTCCTTTTTTCCACACCATCTCCAGCACTTATTGTTTGTAGACTTTATAATGATGGTCATTCCAATTGGTGGGAGATGATACCTCACTGTGGTTTTGATTCTCATTTCTCTAATTATGAGTGATGTTGAGCATCTTTTCATGTGTTTATTAGCCATCTGTATGTCTTTGGAGAAATATCTGTTTAAGTTTTCTGTTCACTTTTTGATTTGGTTGTTCGTTTTTCTGGTATTGAGCTTCACGAGCTGCTTGAATATTTTGGAGATTAGATCTTTGTCAGTTATTTCATTTGCTATTATTTTCTCCCATTCTAGAGGTTGTCTATTCACCTTGCTTATAGTTTGATGTACAAAAACTTTTTAGTTTAATTAGGTCCCATTTCTTTGTTTTTGTTTTTATTTATATTATTCTATAAGGTGGATCATAGAGGATCTTGCTGTGGTTTATGTCAAAGAGTGTTCTGCCTATGGTTTCCTCTAAGAGTTTTATACTTTCCAGTCTTACATTTAGATCTTTAATCCATTTTGAGTTTATTTTTGTGTATAGTGTTAGGAAGTGTTCTAATGTCATTCTTTTATATGTAGCTGCCCAATTTTTCCAGTACTGTTATTGAAGAGACTGCCTTTTCTCCATTATATATTTTTGTCTCCTTAGTTAAAGATAAGGTGCCCATTAACATGTGAGCTTATCTCCAGGTTTTTTTTTTTTTTTCCCATTGGTCTATATTCTATTTTGGTGCTAGTACCATGCTGTCTTGATGACTGTACTTTAAGGTAAATTCTGAAGTCAGAAAGGTTGATTCCTCCAGATCCACTTTTCTTTCTCAAGATTTCTTTGGCTATTCAGAGCTTTTTGTGTTTCCATATAAAATGTGATATTTGTTCTAGTTCTGTGAAAAATACCTACTGGTGTTTGATAGTGAAAGTTAAGTCGCTCAGTCGTGTCCGACTCTTTGCGACCCCATAGACTGTAGCCTACCAGGCTCCACTGTCTATGGGATTTTCCAGGCAATAGTACTGGAGTGGATTGCCATTTCCTTCTCCAGGGGATCTTCCCAACCCAGGGCTTGAACCCGGGTTTCCCACATTGTAGACAGACGCTTTACCGTCTAAGCCACCAGGGAAGTCTGGTGTTTGATAAGGATTGCATTAAATCTATAGATTGCTTTGGGTAGTATAGTCATTTTCACAATATTGATTTATCCAATCCAAGAACATGGTATATTTCTCTATTTGTTTGTGTTGCCTTTGATTTCTTTCATCAATGCCTTACTGTTTTCTACATACAGTTTTTTTGTCTCCTTAGGTAACTTTATTCCTAAGTTTATTCACTTTGTTGCAATGTTAATGGAATTGTTTCCTTAATTTCTCTTTTTGATTTTTTCATTGTTGTATATTAAAAATACAAGGGATTTCTGTGTATTAATTTTATATCCTGCAACTTTACTATATTCATTGATTAGATCTAGTAATTTTCTGGTGGATTCTTTATGGTTTTCTATGTAGAGAATCATGTCATCTATAAACAGTGAGAGTTTTTCTTCTTTCCCAATCTGGAATCTTAATTTCTTTTTCTTCTCTGATTGATGTGGGTAAGAGTCCCAAAACTATTTTCAATGATAGTGATGAGAGTGGGCAATCATCTTGTAACTTATTTTAGAAAAATACTTTCAATTTTTCACCATTGAGAATAATATTTTCTATATGTTTGTCATATATGGCCTTTATTATGTTTAGGTATGTTCTTTCTATACCTACTTTCGGAGAAGGCGATTGCACCCACTCCAGTACTCTTGCCTGGTAGGCTGTGGTCCGTGGGGTCACAAAGAGTCGGACAGAACTGAGTGACTTCCCTTTCACTTTTCACTTTCATGCATTGGAGAAGGAAATAGCAACCCACTCCAGTGTTCTTGCCTGGAGAATCCCAGGGATGGGGGAGCCTGGTGGGGTGCCGTCTATGGGGTCACACAGAGTCGGACATGACTGACATGACTTAGCAGCATACCTACTTTCTAGATATATATTTTTTTTTAATCATAAACAGGTGTTGAAATTTGTCAGAAGCTTTCTCTGCATCTTTTGAGATAATCATATGGTTTTTATCTTTCAATTTGTTAATATGGTGTATCACACTGATTAATTTGTGTATATTGAAGATTCTTTGCCTCCCTGGGAATAAAGCTCACTTGATCATGATGTATGATCATTTTAATGTGCTGTTAGATTTTGTTTGCTAGAATTTTGCTGAGAATTTTTTGCATATGTTCATCATTACAGATATTCGCCTGTGATTTTCTTTTTGTGTGTGTGTGTGTTATCTTTGTCTAGTTTTAGTATCAGAGTGATGGTGGCCTTGTAGAGTGAGCTTGGGAGTTTTCCTGCTTTTTCAGTTTTGGAAGCGATTGAGCAGGATAGGTGTTAGCTCTTCTTTTAACTTTTGGTAGGATTTGCCAGTGAAGCCATCTGGTCCTGGGCTTTTATTTTTGGAAGATTTTTATTTACAGTTTCAATTTCCATGTTTGTGATTGTTCTGTTCATATTTTCTATTTATTCCTGGTTCAGCTTTGGAAGATTATACTTTTCTAAGAATTTGTCCATTTCTTCTAGGTGGTCCATTTTTTGGCATAAAATTGCTCATAGTACTCTCTTATGATCCTTTGTATTTCTTTGTTGTCTATTATAACTTATTTTTCATTTCTAATTTTATTGATTTGAGTCTTATCTCTTTTTTCTTGATAAGGCTAGTTAACAGATTGTCAATTTTGTTTATCTTCTTAAAGAAACAGATTTTAGTTTTACTAATCTTTGCATTGTCTTCTTTAATTCTTTTTCATTTATTTCTGTTCTGGTCTTTATGATTTCTTTCCTTCTACTAACTTTGGGATTTTTGTGTTTTTATTTTTCTAGTCGCTCTAGGTGTAAGGTTAGATTGCTTATTTGATGTCTCTCTTGTTACTTGAAGTAGGCTCATGTGGCTGTAAACTTCCCTCTTAGAATTGTTTTACTGCATCTCATAGGTCTTGAGTTGTTTATTTCATTGTCATTTGTTTCTAGGCATATTTTGATTTCTTTTTTCATTTATTCAGTGATTGGTTGATTATTCAGAAGTGTGCTGCTTATCCTCCTTGTGTTTGAGTTGTTTTTTTTTTTTTTTTAGTTTTTTCTGTATTTTTTTCTATATTTTCTAATATTACAACATTGTGGTCAGAGAAGATGCTTGAAAGATTTCAATTTTTTAAAATTGACACAAGCTTGATTGTGGCCCAAAATGTCATCTGTCTTGGGGAATGTTTTATGTGAACTTGGGAATACCAGACCACCTAACCTACCTCTTGAGAAATCTGTATGCAGGTCAGGAAGCAACAGTTAGAACTGGACATGGAACAACAGACTGGTTCCATATAGGAAAAGGAGTGCGTCAAGGCTGTATATTGTCGCTCTACTTATTTAACTTCTATGCAGAGTACATCATGAGAAACGCTGGACTGGAAGAAACACAAGCTGGAATCAAGATTGCCGGGAGAAATATCAATAACCTCAGATATGCAGATGACACCACCCTTATGGCAGAAAGTGAAGAGGAGCTAAAAAGCCTCTTGATGAAAGTGAAAGAGGAGAGCGAAAAAATTGGCTTAAAGCTCAACATTCAGAAAACGAAGATCATGGCATCTGGTCCCATCACTTCATGGGGAATAGATGGGGAAACAGTGGAAACAGTGTCAGACTTTTTTTGAGGGGCTCCAAAATCACTGCTGATGGTGACTGCAGCCATGAAATTAGAAGACGCTTACTCCTTGGAAGAAAAGTTATGTCCAACCTAGATAGCATTTTCAAAAGCAGAGACATTACTTTGCCGACTAAGGTCCATCTAGTCAAGGCTATGGTTTTTCCTGTGGTCATGTATGGATCTGAGAGTTGGACTGTGAAGAAGGCTGAGCGCTGAAGAATTGATGCTTTTGAACTGTGGTGTTGGAGAAGACTCTTGAGAGTCCCTTGGACTGCAAGGAGATCCAACCAGTCCATTCTGAAGGAGATCAGCCTTGGGATTTCTTTGGAAGGAATGATGCTAAAGCTGAAACTCCAGTACTTTGGCCACCTCATGCAAAGAGTTGACTCATTGGAAAAGACTCTGATGCTGGGAGGGATTGGGGGCATGAGGAGAAGGGGACGACCGAGGATGAGATAGCTGGATGGCATCACTGACTCGATGGATGTGAGTCTGAGTGAACTCCAAGAGATGGTGATGAGCAGCGAGGCCTGGCGTGCTGCAATTCATGGGGTCACAAAGAGTCGGACACGACTGAGCGACTGAACTGAACTGAACTGAGCTGAGAAAAAAGTGAAAGTTATTGTTTTTGGATGAAATGCCCTATAAATATCAATTAGGTCCATCTGGTAAAATTTATCATTTAAAGCTTGCTTTTCCTTATTAATTTTCTGTCTGGATGATCTGTCCATTGCTGTGAGTGAGATATGAAGGACCTTCACTATTACTATATTTCTGTCAAGTTCCCTTTTAAAAGATGCTAGCATTTGCCTTATGTATTGAGGTGCTCTTTTGTTGGATGCATGTATAATTGTTATATCTTCTTGAATTGACTCCTTGATCAATATGTAGTGTCCTTGTCTCTTGTACCAGTCTTCATTTTAAAGTCTATTTTATCTGATATGAGTATTGCTACTCCTGCTTTCTTTTGACTTCCATTTGTATAGAATATCTTTTTCTAGCCCCTCATTTTCATCCTGTATGCATCCCTACGTCTGAGGTGGCTTTCTTCTAGACAGCATATCTAGGGGTCTTGCTTTTGTATCCATTTAGCCAATGTGTGATTTTTGGTTGGAGCATATGGGTAATTGATCCTATTACCTTATGTATGATCCTATTATCATTTAATTTATTGTTTTGGGTTTATTTCTGTTAGCCAGTTCTTTTTGTGTTTCCAGCCTAGAAAATTTCCTTTTGCATTTGTTGAAGAGCTGGTTCAGTGATGCTGAACTTTCTTAATTTTTGCTTGTCTGTAAAGTTCTCATTCAAATCTGAATGAGATTTTTGCTGGATAGAGTCATCTTGGTTGTAAGATTTTTCTCTTTCATCACTTTAAGTATGTCTTGTCATTCCCTTCTGGATTGTAGGTGTAAGCCTTATGGGGATCCTCTTGTACATTATTTGTTGCTTTTCCTTTGCTGCTTTTAATATTTGTTTTTGTGTTAAATATTTGTTAGTTTGTTTAATACGTATCTTAGAATGTTTCTCCTTGAGTTTATCCTGCATGGGCCTCTCTGGGTTTCCTAGAATTGGGTAGATTCTTCCTTTCCCATTTCAGGAAAATTTTCAACTGAAACATCCTCAAATATTTACTCATGGCCTTTCCTTTTGTCTTCTTTTTCTAGGACCCCTATGATTAGAACGTTGTAATTTTAATGCTGTCCTAGAGGTCTCTGAGACTGCCCTCATTACTTTTTTATTCTTTTTTCTTTATTATGTTCTGTTTCAGTTATTTCCATTCTTCTATCTTATATCTCACATATCTGTTCTTCTGCCTGTTACTCTACTGTTGGTTCTTTACCAGCTGAGCTACAAGGGAAGACCTGGTTTCCTCCAGTGTATTTTTAATCTCAGTTGTTTTGTGTGATTGTTTATTCTTTAATTCTTCAAGGTCCCTGTTAAACATTTCTTGCATCTTCTCAATCTGTCTAATGTGACATGTGTGCAGGCCCAGTTGCATCTGACTCTTTGAAACCCCATGGACTGTAGCCCACCAGGCTCCTCTTTCATGGAATTTTCCAGGCAAGAATACTGGTGTGAGTTTCTACTTCCTACTCCAGGGGATCTTCCTGACCCAGGGATTGAAACTACATATTGTGCATCTCCTTCATTGGCAGGCAGATTCTTTACCACTGTGCCACGTGGATAGCACTTCTAGTCTATTTATCCATGACTCAATTTTATTTTCAAGACTGTGGATCATCTTTATCATCATTACTGTAAATTCTTTTTGGGGTAGATTGCCTATTTCCTTTTCATTTCTTCCTTGTGGGTTTTTACCACATTCTTTCATCTGCCAGATGTGTCTTTGTCTTTTCATTTTATTTAATTTACTGTGTTTGGGTTTCCTTTCTACAGCCTGGAAGGTTGTAGTTCCCCTTAATTGTACAGTCTGCCTTCCATGGGTGAGGTTGGACCAATTCCTTGTGAAGTTTCCTGCTTGGGTGGATTTGTGCCAGTGTTCTGGTGGATGGATGTAGATCTTGTCTCTCTGAAGGGCAGTGCCATGTTCAGTAGTGTGTTTTGGAGTGTATATGGGTTTGGAATGGCTCTGGGCATCCTGTTTGCTAATGTGCATGGTGTGGCCCTGTTTTGCTGAAGGATTGGCATAGGGCATTTGGCACTGGAGCTTTCTGGTTTTTTGGTGGGGCTTGGTTTTAGTGTTGAGATGGAGACCTTTAAGGGGGGCTCTCACTTTAGAGAAGTTCTCTAGTGCTTCAAAGTTCTGGCATTGTGTCTCTAGGCTCTGGGTTCCGGCCTGACCACTTTCTGCTGCATCAAGATTTCAAAGTCCACATAGCATAGAAGACAAACCCCCTAGACTAATGGTGAAATAACTGTCAACAACCAAGATCACTCAAAGAGATTCACACACTTATGTAGAGAAGAAAAGAGGGGAAAAGAGGAAAATGATTAAAAGAGAGTAAAAAGAGAAGAGAGTAATTATGCCAATAATCAAGCCCCTAAATGAAAATGGATACTAAAAATTATTAATAGACTGTCCAAAATACAAAACAAAAGAAAACCTCATTAGGATCGTATGAGAAGAAAAAACATAAATAAAAGGGAGGGAGAAAAAGAGGGGATATATGTAGAGTAATGGCGAGAGGAATGTCTAAGTAATTTCTCCATGTTCCAGCTCAAGTTGATTTGTCTACTCAGAAATTCCTCCTATACATCTAGTAAGGTCTCTGCATCTGTTGTGGGGAATGTGGGGTCTGTGCAGATTCTGGTATTGTCATGTTCCAGTTCGTACTTACTCTCACAGTCTATCAGTTCAGTTCAGTTCAGTCACTCAGTCGTGTCCGACTCTTTGCAACCCCATGAATCGCAGCATGCCAGGCCTCCCTGTCCATCACCAACTCCCAGAGTTCACCCAGACTCACGTCCATTGAGTCAGTGATGCCATCCAGCCATCTCATCCTCGGTCGTCCCCTTCTCCCCCTGCCCCCAATCCCTCCCAGCATCAAAGTCTTCTCCAATGAGTCAACTCTTCACATGAGGTGGCCAAAGTACTGGAGTTTCAGCTTTAGCATCATTCCTTCCAAAGAAATCCCAGGGCTGGTCTCCTTCAGAATGGACTGGTTGGATCTCCAAGGGACTCTCAAGAGTCTTCTCCAACACCACAGTTCAAAAACATCAATTCCTCGGTGTTCAGCTTTCTTCACAGTCCAACTCACACATCCATACATGACTACTGGAAAAACCATAGCCTTGAATAGTTGCCCCCTAAAGCACAATTTCAGGCTAAATGCTGGAATTTAAATCACCACAGCTATAACTTCAGGGAAAATGTCTTCTTTGCTTTGTTCATGCAGTCAGTGGAATTCCACTTATTTTAGGGCCTGCCCTTGCTTTTAAGTCTCTCTGCCACCTCTGTTCACCACCCAGACAGAAAGTAGTGAAAGTAGCCACTTCTTTTGGTTCACTTGTTCAGTTGTGTTGGGGAGAGGGAGGGCTTCAGCAGATGGCACTGGGACATATGGGGAGTGCTCGCCTTGACTGGGCAACACAGGGGGTCACCACAGTCTGAGGTGAGCCATGTGCTTTCCATTCTATAGACAGTAATCTGATTCTATATACATTTCAGTGTTTGAAATGTAGGGTAGTATCAGTTCAGTTCAGAAATGTGGGGCAGCATAGGTGGTCTATTGCTGATTCCACTGATGTTCATGTGTGTTATAACTGACATTTTGGCTTTGAGATGATTCTATTTTTTTAAATTTCTGCCTTTGAGAACCTTTTAAATCATGAGTTGAGAACACAAATCTCCATATACAAAAATCTCCCTGCTTTAAATTATCTTAAAGCACTAACAAAGTACAAACATTCAAGTATTTCTTGAGTTTTTATGGTCTTCTCTGAGATATAAATCTGCACTCTAAATCCTTATGGGAATATGCCTGTGGTTACAGACACGAAAGAAATTACCTTCTCCCTAACTAGATCTCAGAAATGGCACGTTCTCTTGTTTCTATTTGCCAAAAAATTCTTTTTGAAAAATTATGTATATATATATATATATGTATCTCTCTAATTTGAATTCCATATAAGACAATTAATTAAGGCATGTTAAGTGGCTGTTGGATAGACAAGGCTGTGGTCCTAGTGTGATTAGATTGACTAGTTTTCTGTGAGTATGGTTTCAGTGTGTCTGCCCTCTGATGCCCTCTTGCAACACCTACTATCTTACTTGGGTTTCTCTTACCTTGGACGTGGAGTATCTCTTCACAGCTGCCCCAGCAAAATGTAGCCACTGCTCCTTACCTTGGATGAGGGTAACTAGTCAATTTAATCACACTAGGACCACAGCCTTGTCTAACTCAGTGAAACTAAGCTATGCCCTGTGGGGCCATCCAAGACAGGAGGGTCATGGTGGAGAGATCTGACAGAATGTGGTCCACTGGAGAAGGGAATGGCAAACCACTTCTGTATTCTTGCCTTGAGAACCCCATGAACAGTATGAACAGGCAAAATGATAGGATACTGAAAGGGGAACTCCCCAGGTCAGTAGGTGCCCAATATGCTACTGGAGCTCAGTGGAGAAATAACTCCAGAAAGAAGGAAGGGATGGAGCCAAAGCAAAAACAATACCCAGTTGTGCATGTGACTGGTGATAGAAGCAAGATCCGATGCTATAAAGAGCAATACTGCATAGGAACCTGGAATGTCAGGTCCATGAATCAAGGCAAATTGAAAGTGGTCAAACAAGAGATGGCAAGATTGAATGTTGACATTCTAGGAATCAGCGAACTAAAATGGACTCAAATGGGTGAATTTAACTCAGATGACCATTATATCTACTACTGCGGGCAGGAATCCCTCAGAAGAAATGGAGTAGTCATCATGGTCAACACAAGAGTCCGAAATGCAGTACTTGGATGCAATCTCAAAAGCGACAGAATGATCTCTGTTCGTTTCCAAGGCAAACCATTCAGTATCACAGT
>SJYT01025642.1:26662-57380 GCA_006410635.1 Cephalophus harveyi | reverse complement strand
CTTATATGCAGAGTACATCATGAGAAACGCTGGACTGGAAGAAACACAAGCTGGAATCAAGATTGCCGGGAGAAATATCAATAACCTCAGATATGCAGATGACACCACCCTTATGGCAGAAAGTGAAGAGGAGCTAAAAGGCCTCTTGATGAAAGTGAAAGAGGAGAGTGAAAAAGTTGGCTTAAAGCTCAACATTCAGAAAACGAAGATCATGGCATCTGGTCCCATCACTTCATGGGAAATAGATGGGGAAACAGTGGAAACAGTGCCAGACTTTATTTTTTTGGGCTCCAAAATCACTGCTGATGGTGACTGCAGCCATGAAATTAGAAGACGCTTACTCCTTGGAAGAAAAGTTATGTCCAACCTAGATAGCATTTTCAAAAGCAGAGACATTACTTTGCCGACTAAGGTCCGTCTAGTCAAGGCTATGGTTTTTCCTGTGGTCATGTATGGATGTGAGAGTTGGACTGTGAAGAAGGCTGATCGCCGAAAAATTGATGCTTTTGAACTGTGGTGTTGGAGAAGACTCTTGAGAGTCCCTTGGACTGCAAGGAGATCCAATCAGTCCATTCTGAAGGAGATCAACCCTGGGATTTCTTTGGAAGGAATGATGCTAAAGCTGAACCTCCAGTACTTTGGCCACCTGATGTGAAGAGTTGACTCATTGGAAAAGACTCTGATGCTGAGAGGGATTGGGGGCGTGAGGAGAAGGGGATGACCGAGGATGAGATGGCTGGATGGCATCACTGACTCAATGGATGTGAGTCTGAGTGAACTCCGAGAGATGGTGATGAACAGGGAGGCCTGGCGTGCTGCGATTCATGGGGTCGCAAAGAGTCAGACACGACTGAGCGACTGAACTGATACTGTATTGGTGTTTTTCAAATGTCTAAATAGAGCTAGATCCCTCTCTCTTTCTACAAGAGATAAATATAAATATATATATAATAGCAAATATTTTAATCAAATTTTATGTATGTTAATAAATGCTAGACTATTAATATATCTGATATTTCTTTTAAAAATTAAGAAAATTACTTTCACTTGATAAAGAGCTGAAACTTATTAGTTGCCCAACTCTATTTAATATTTACCATCCCAACTCTACACTACCACAGTCTGTAGTTTTGCAGTCCTACCATGCAATCTCATAGGTTCTTAACTTTATTCATGCTGTATCTAATGCAGAGAATCCTTCCCTTCACTTCACTGTAGAGCTCAGCTACTTTTTACTAAAACCTCATCTTCTCTGTATATTCCTCAGTTCTCCACATTCACAAAGCTTCCATTCACCTGCCTAAGAGAGAATGCATTACTCCCTTAACCATGCTCTCTAGATTTTATATACAATTCCATTACTGAACGTCACATTTTATTTCACATGCTTTTTGGATTTTGCCTGTCACTCTACTAGCATGTTAAAATCTAGAATTCAGACATTGTATTAGAAATAGTGCCATTTGTGGATACTTTTCTAGACACTGTGTATATGCCAGTTTAGTCATGAGTAACATAGATTCCAGTAAATGGAACACATCATGTGCATATAAATCCTTTTATTATCATAGAAAGTGATAACTTCTGTGAGTAATGAACAAAAAGTTAAAAAATCAGATATTTAGTAATGGAGGTGCAGTTTTAGATGGCATGCTCAGGAATTGAAGCTTGTTGAAAGGGGGTATTAAATAGAAACACGATGCCAATTCCAAGAGGAGTGATCTCAAATCAAAGATAGGAAGATTGTGATTAAACTTAGTAAGACTGAAAATTCAACATTACAATTTATTAAAATTATACTGATAAACCTAAGATTTAGGAAGCCAGATATACTGTTTTATGATTGCTGGTATCTTTTATTTTCCAGACATTTTAAAGTTAAATTGCCACCAAGAAAATATGTTTGAGGAAAAGTATGTACATATGTTTGTGCATGTGTATATGTTGTGCATATGTGTGTATTGAAGGCCTTGGAGAGGGAGCTTGTGTGTTCATGGGTATGCATGCATCAGAAGGGCATAGCATAGATTTGTTATAAAATTGCAGTGGATTGCATTACTCCACTGAAATGGTCTCCTATTCCCAATCTCCTTGAATTTACAATCTGTATTATTGAATAGCTCTAATGAATGTTTTTGAGAACATTTAATTTTTTATATTTTTACCACTTAGCACATGGAAATGTTAAATAACTTTGTATTGAACACCAGTACTCTACTGCAAATTATCAACTCACAAATTTTGTTTGTTGGTATTTGTCTGGGAGGCAGTTATTTTTTATATCAAAGAGAAGCCGAGAGTTCTGAGAAAGATTTTAAGTTAGCCAGGCTTCAACATTTAATAAATCTTTGTATATGTTTGCCATAAACATGTTTGCCATAAACATTTATATGGACATCCCTTGACTATTTTCACAATTAGGATCTATTGGTATTTGGTCATGATTTTAAATTTGCATACATTTATCTGAGCTTCTATGGCACTACTGTATATACACATAAAGCCCCCTTTTGTGAATGATGACATTAAGAAGAGGTGGCAAGAATACACGGAAGAACTGTACAAAAAAGATCTTCATGACCCAGATAATCATGATGATGTGATCACTAATCTAGAGCCAGACATCTTGGAATGTGAAGTCAAGTGGGCCTTAGGTAGCATCACTACGAACAAAGCTATTGGAGGTGATGGAATTCAAGTGGAGCTGTTTCAAATCCTGAAAGATGATGCTGTGAAAGTGCTGCACTCAATCTGCCAGCAAATTTGGAAAACTCAGCAGTGGCCACAGGACTGGAAAAGGTCAGTTGTCATTCAAATCCCAAAGAAAGGCAAAGCCAAAGAATGCTCAAACTACCTCACAATTGCACTCACCTCACATGCTAGTAAAGTAATGCTCAAAATTCTCCAAGTCAGGCTTCAGCAATATGTGAACCGTGAATTCCCTGATGTTCAAGTTGGTTTTAGAAAAGTCAGAGGAACCAGAGATCAAATTGCCAACATCTGCTGGATCATGGAAAAAACAAGAGAGTTTTAGAAAAACATCAATTTCTGCTTTATTGACTATGCCAAAGCCTTTGACTGTGTGGATCACAATAAACTGTGGAAAATTCTGAAAGAGATGGAAATACCAGACCACCTGACCTGCCTCTTGAGAAATCTGTATGCAGGTCAGGAAGCAACAGTTAGAACTGGCCATGGAACAACAGACTGGTTCCAAATAGGAAAAGGAGTACAACAAGGCTGTATATTGTCACCCTGCTTATTTAACTTCTATGCAGAGTACATCTTGAGAAACGCTGGACTGGAAGAAACATAAGCTGGAATCAAGATTGCCGGGAGAAATCTCAATAACCTTCGATATGCAGATGACACCACCCTTATGGCAGAAAGTGAAGAGGAGCTAAAAAGCCTCTTGATGAAAGTGAAAGAGGAGAGCAAAAAAGTTGGCTTAAAGCTCAACATTCAGAAAACGAAGATCATGGCATCTGGTCCCATCACTTCATGGGAAATAGATGGGGAAACAGTGGAAACAGTGCCAGACTTTATTTTTTGGGCTCCAAAATCACTGCAGACGGTGACTGCAGCCATGAAATTAAAAGACTCTTACTCCTTGGAAGAAAAGTTATGACCAACCTAGATAGCATATTCAAAAGCAGAGACATTACTTTGCCGACTAAGGTCCATCTAGTCAAGGCTATGGTTTTTCCTGTGGTCATGTATGGATGTGAGTGTTGGACTGTGAAGAAGGCTGAGCGCCGAAGAACTGATGCTTTTGAACTGTGGTGTTGGAGAAGACTCTTGAGAGTCCTTTGGACTGCAAGGAGATCCAACCAGTCCATTCTGAAGGAGATCAGTCCTGGGATTTCTTTGTAAGGAATGATGCTAAAGCTGAAACTCCAGTACTTTGGCCACCTCATGCGAAGAGTTGACTCATTGGAAAAGACTCTGATGCTGGGAGGGATTGGGGGCAGGAGGAGAAGGGGGCGACCGAGGATGAGATGGCTGGATGGCATCACAAACTCGATGGACAAGAGTCTGAGTGAACTCCAGGAGTTGGTGATGGACAGGGAGGCCTGACATGCTGCAAAGAGTCGGACACAACTGAGCGACTGAACTGAACTCAACTGACATTAATTACTTCAAGAATAAGTGTGGATCATAGGAACTGGGAGCTAAATGACTTCACCTAGAATGCATCATTTTTTTTTTATTACTACAAACATTGTTTGTTTTATCTTTTGTTAATTTTTGAGTTTAGTTGATTCATTGTGGACTTTATTCAATATACCAGTAAAACACTTCTATACATTTGAATTTTCTTAAATTTTGTCAGAATTTTTTTTTTTTCCCTCAGCACATGATCAACCTAAACACAATTTGAGTGTGTCCTTCATTACAAGCTATAGGCAAAGAAAAATAAATAAAAATGCATTTGCTTCCTCCTAACTTTATTTTATTATTATTGGGGGGTGGGGTGTGCCCCCTGCAAGTGAGATCTTAGTTCTCTAACCAAGGATGGAAGCTGCACCCTCTTCAGTGGAAGCATGAAGTCTTAACCACTGGACCACCAGGCAAGTCCTTCTCAACTTAAAAAGGTGAAGTTTATTGCCTCTCAATCTATGCCATCCATTCAACTAAAGGGGACTTAAGAAGAAAAGAATTTTCTAATATTATCACGTTAATGATCTAGGTAGCATGGACTTACCATAGCTTTCTTTTTAAAAAAATATTTATTTAATTAGATTGCACCAGTTCTTAGTTGTGGCATGTGGGCTCTAGTTCCCTGACAAGGGATTGAACCCTTGGATTAGGAGATCAGAGTTGTAGACACTGGACCACCAGGAAAGTCCCACCATAGATTTTCATTTAATAGTGAAATGCAAACTGAGTCATGTGGGGCTGAGGAAAAACAAAAGCAAATTAGAAAGCTTTTCTTTATCATTCTTGAAGTGATGAAAAGAGGAGATGCTTATCTTTTACACCCTTACTGAGCCCTGCTTCTATCACATAGTTATACACTGGTTATCATCATGTATATCCAATGAAAGATTTAGTACAGGATCTCAAACTAAGAGAGAGAATTGGTATACTTTTCTAAAGAACCAATTCAATTTTACCTGCACTCATTTCATTCTTATATCCCTCTAGGTGCAGAGAAGCCTGTGGGAGTCCTGATACTAATCAAAGGCTGTATAAGTAATCTCATTAAACTAGTATCATACATATATAAACTTTAAAAAAGATTATCCATGGGTATAACCTGTATGGTGTTCACGACTTTTCCTTAAATTGTTTTAAGCTTTATAATATGAAAGGGGAAGACCATTTATTGATAGTCCAATGATTATAACTCAATGCTTTATGATGGACTTGATGCATTCACCATTTAAATAGTTTCTTCTCTTCCCAGAGAGCATGGGTTTCACAACAAAAAGGGAGAAATTGGATAAATTGTGTTTGAAGCTGTTGTGGCCAGATATATAGTTTTAGTGTTTGATCATAAGACATTGTTTAGGGTGTAAGCATCATCAGATGTTAGTAAATGTCATACCAAAATTCAAATACTAGAAAGGAAACATTCGTAATTATATCTTCTGGAGTTATACCATTCTCCTTATTATTGTGTGTTGATGTTATTTGGCTGTATTTCAGTTTGACTAGATATTTTAGGACCACCATATCTCATTTGAAAAATTACAGCTTGAAAATTTGTTTCCAGCTTGAAAATTTTACCCTGGCTTAGATATGTTCTACTCATTATGTTGTATTTTGTTTAATATTGAAGAAATTGTATCTTTCAATCATGTATTACTTCTGAATCCATACTTTCACCCAGATTGTCTTTTCTAATCTTTAGCACACTGTCTGTAAGGATCTATTTGCCCATTTCTACCACTGAGCAAAATTTCATGGAGTCTATTTATAAATGAAAGATAGCACTTTGGGATTCTTCCAAGAAATGATGTGGAATAAAGTAATACACGAATCGTTTGCTATTATTTAGCTTTGATACTTGGCCAAATATATATTTCTTATTTTAAGATAAGATCACATTGGCAGAAAATCTTTTGGAAGAATATTACAATTCAGTTATACCAAGAGAATGGCATTTCTGCTATTATGTAAGAGACCTAAATTTTCATAATGTAAGAATGTTTCTCAAGTATCATGAAGAAAGAAAAACGTATCTTTCTGACCTCTCATTGCGTAATTAAACAATTACAGTTTTCTTTTTAACATTTCCACATTTAAAAATTAACATTTAAAATCTGAAGATGTGTATAAGAGACAGTGATTAAACTTAGTAAGACTGAAAATTCAACATTACAATTTATTAAAATTATACTGATAAACCTAAGATTTAGGAAGCCAGATATACTGTTTTATGATTGCTGGTATCTTTTATTTTCCAGACATTTTAAAGTTAAATTGCCACCAAGAAAATATGTTTGAGGAAAAGTATGTACATATGTTTGTGCATGTGTATATGTTGTGCATATGTGTGTATTGAAGGCCTTGGAGAGGGAGCTTGTGTGTTCATGGGTATGCATGCATCAGAAGGGCATAGCATAGATTTGTTATAAAATTGCAGTGGATTGCATTACTCCACTGAAATGGTCTCCTATTCCCAATCTCCTTGAATTTACAATCTGTATTATTGAATAGCTCTAATGAATGTTTTTGAGAACATTTAATTTTTTATATTTTTACCACTTAGCACATGGAAATGTTAAATAACTTTGTATTGAACACCAGTACTCTACTGCAAATTATCAACTCACAAATTTTGTTTGTTGGTATTTGTCTGGGAGGCAGTTATTTTTTATATCAAAGAGAAGCCGAGAGTTCTGAGAAAGATTTTAAGTTAGCCAGGCTTCAACATTTAATAAATCTTTGTATATGTTTGCCATAAACATGTTTGCCATAAACATTTATATGGACATCCCTTGACTATTTTCACAATTAGGATCTATTGGTATTTGGTCATGATTTTAAATTTGCATACATTTATCTGAGCTTCTATGGCACTACTGTATATACACATAAAGCCCCCTTTTGTGAATGATGACATTAAGAAGAGGTGGCAAGAATACACGGAAGAACTGTACAAAAAAGATCTTCATGACCCAGATAATCATGATGATGTGATCACTAATCTAGAGCCAGACATCTTGGAATGTGAAGTCAAGTGGGCCTTAGGTAGCATCACTACGAACAAAGCTATTGGAGGTGATGGAATTCAAGTGGAGCTGTTTCAAATCCTGAAAGATGATGCTGTGAAAGTGCTGCACTCAATCTGCCAGCAAATTTGGAAAACTCAGCAGTGGCCACAGGACTGGAAAAGGTCAGTTGTCATTCAAATCCCAAAGAAAGGCAAAGCCAAAGAATGCTCAAACTACCTCACAATTGCACTCACCTCACATGCTAGTAAAGTAATGCTCAAAATTCTCCAAGTCAGGCTTCAGCAATATGTGAACCGTGAATTCCCTGATGTTCAAGTTGGTTTTAGAAAAGTCAGAGGAACCAGAGATCAAATTGCCAACATCTGCTGGATCATGGAAAAAACAAGAGAGTTTTAGAAAAACATCAATTTCTGCTTTATTGACTATGCCAAAGCTTCCATTACAAGTCTGTTCCTATTATTCCCAGTTCATAAAATTAATTAGTAATTTATTTTCTATAAATTTAGGCTTCTTACAAATTTCCCATTTGTAGACTATTTAAGGATATTTCACTGGTAATTTATCAGTATAATTATTTAAAATTGTACAAAATAGAGAATTGGTATTCATAAAAATAATAAATAAGTGCAATGTCAGTGAGTATTAAGCTTATTTGACTGGAGTTAAAACGCCTTAAATCAGTATCACTGTATATTTATGATGCCAAAAATCAACTACGACTTCATAAACCAAAGCTATTTTACTCAATGGTGCATTTAAAATCTAGCCTCTCCTCAAATTTCTAACAAGCCATCCTCCTTCACCACTCAGTGGACTTTCCTTCAGCTACATAAAGAAAATAAATCATCATAAACGGAGCATGTTTGATTTATCATATCAAACCTACAAACTTCTTGCACCCATAATCATGTCTTCCTGTGCCCACTGGTTATGTTAGAGGAACTGGTTGTCTTTCTAACTAAAATTTCCCCCCACTCATGTTTTCTATCACATCTACCTTTTTAGTAGCCTTGTAAAGTTAGTCTAATCATCTCCCCCTTTTGTCTTAATCCTCTCTGCTTCTACTCTGTATCGCCCATCATTTAGACATTCTCAATTCTCACTGACGTAAATAATATTTTATAAATGTACAAAAATAAAAGACAAAAAAGCAAAAACAAACACAATGCCTCTATGGACTTCCCTTCATTCTTCAGCTACAGACCATCCTGGACTTTTCTTTCCCAATTACATTTCTCCCATTCCACTTTTACCCCTTCATATACTTGTCAATCATCATCTCCTTCTTTGAATAACTTAAAATGTACTTCCAAGCCAAAAATGTGTCTCTTTTGAAGTAAATGTTTTCACTTATGTCAGTTCATCTGGTGGATATTGTCAAAATAACTGCCTGATTTGACCTTATTTATTTCTTGAATTGTTTACAATATTCATCTTTATATGTTCAATGCTTATATAATCTCTGAATGATGACTTATACATAGGTTGATGAATTCCAGGCACTTTGACCATCATCCTACTTTGCATCATCAGAGTGATAGTCAAAGTAAAATCGGAGTTGAATATCAAAACCATAAAATTTCAGGGTTTTTGCTCCTAAGAAACAGCATTATTTTAAGTGTCTAAACAACTAGAAGGATGAAGAGATAAAGAAGATGAGAAAGATGATCAAAGACATAAGGGAAGATCAAAAGTTTAATTTCAGACATGATAAGTGGGCTATTATTAGATGTTCATCTAGAGATGTCAAAAATAAAGCTGAATATTTGAATCTGAAGTTCAATGCTGAGGATTAGCTAGAGATACAAGTTTAAGAATCTTCAGGAAAAATATGGCACCTAAGACCAGAAGATTAGGTAAGGTGAGCAAAGGAATAAGGTATACAGAAGAAAGATAAGGATTCAATAGCTAGGAAACTAGTAGTTAGAAACTGAGGAGACATGAAAGAATCAGTAGAGGAGAAAGAAAAGGAGCAGCCAGGCAAGAGAAAAATGCAAAGCGGAACAGCACCAGAAGGCAAGCCAGAAAAGGATAAAAGTGCTTCTTACTTGGACATCTTCCTTATGTTAGAGATAATGCCATTCTTCTAGTGAGATCATCCTCATCAGTTCTGTGGCTCACATCAACACTATTTCTATCCAGAAGCCTTTTTAGTTATAACTAGTTTTGCAAATCCACTGGTACCACACCATTCTGAGCCATCATCTCCCATCAGGATTCCTGCAACACCTTCTCTATTGGTCCCTCTAATTTTGTCCTTTCCTTGTTCAAGCTATTCTCTATAGGCAAAATGAGTCTGTTTAAATGTGATTCACATGGTGTTGCTCCTCTGAGAAGAAACTCTCAATGTGTTTTTGAGCTCTCTCAGTGCAAAAACAAAAGCACTAACCAATGCCCTCAGTGCTCCTCTCTCTACAACTCATTTTCTTGATTGAAACTTTGTATTAAATTCTTCTTACTCAGCCTGCCCAGTTACACATGTTTCCTTGGTATTTTTGACAGTGTCAAGACCTGCTGTATCACAGGGAGTTTGTAATTGTTTTTCTCTCTTAAAACATGTTTTCCCCAGTTATATGCTTGAATCATCCTCTCATTTCCCTCAAAATTTTATTTGAAATTATTTATCATTGTAGACCTGTATAAAATTGTAGTCACTCCAAACTACACCTTGTATGGTATATCTTTTGCTAAATAGAACTTACTGCCATTTATGCAATAATCATGGTTCATGAGGACATATTTTTGTTTGTTTTGTTCATCATTTATCACTTAGAGCAGTGTCTGGCACATAGAAGTGATCAATACACATTTGCTGAAAGAATGAATGACTAAATGAATGAAAAGGTGTCAGAAGGAGAGGAATAGAGATAATTTTTTCATTAGTAACTATTTGGAAAATTTAAATCAGCTTGTCCTATAATTATGAAACAATAATATAGTTTTAAAGCATGTAGTTATTATTTATTTATAAATATATATAATTTTTATTAGAATTTTAGTTTAAATGAGCAACATATACTCTAAATTAAAAGTACATCATAATTAAAAGATAATTAATTCACAGAATACAGTCCAGAATTTAAACACAAAGTCTTAATGGGCTAAGAGATTTAGAATATAAAATATTAGCTTAATAGAATTATACATTTGGTTAGCATGTTTCAATGAATATACATCTATCAAGATGCATTTTTTAAAATTTTACAATTCATTTAATGGCTACTGGTAATCATCAAACTAGCAATGGTTATCTTCAAATGTTATTACACTTGGTGTGCTACCATTTCTCAAGGTCGATCAGATACCTAGAGTCACAGACACTTCCCATACAAGATGCATCATATGAATCAAACCTGGTTTATCACCAGCATTTATAAAACCAGACCTAGGTAAAGAACTAGGTCTGGGGACACAAGCATGGTCTTAATATAGGGAATGTTTAGCCTGTCAATATGCATTTTTATTCTCAATCTGACTCTGGGATGAATACTTGCAGCAAAATAACTTTTCATATTTTTACTATATTCATAAATACTATCAAAATTTATTGACATTCATATAATTCTGCATATCTGTGTGTCACTTTTAGTTAGAAACATATTTCAAAATTATTTTTTATTTGAGAACCTGAAAGCTTTACGCAGAGTAAACTGCCTGAGTATTAATCGAGAAGTTGTAGAGTTCACAATTTCTACTTAAAAACTCGAAAGCAAACAAATTCTTCTGGGGTTGCCTGGTAACTAATAAGGAGTATGTCAAATTGAAAGACCAGCCTGCCTGAAGCAGCTTCGAATAAATAATAGAATTATTGTCAACTTTAGCCTCAGAGAAGCAAAACAGGGAACAATTTTAAGCTAAACTGAAGGAAAGACATTTGAAATATCTCTGTGTGTGTGTGTGTTTTAGTGAATTCTGCGTTGCTGTCATTAAACATTTTTCCTCACCAAAAGCATAGAATTAACATAAAGACACTAATAGCAAATTCTGAAGATGTGGTTTAATATCTGTTGGGATTAAATAAAATGGACCAAGACATTTTGGAGACACAATAATGTATTTATTACTCATTAAGTATTTATTTATAAAATCGTTTGTGCAATGTGTTTATATTTATAAAATATATAAAATATATTTTATATTTATAAAATCATTGTGCAATCGGTTTTTTAGAAACATTTATGTACATTAAGAATGATTACTGCTACGATAAAAGATTTGACATGTGTCTTTTAAGTGAGAATTATGTTGCAATGACTCTTGGGTATATGTATAGTGAAATATTTTGACAAGACTTTAGTTAAAGTGTTACTTTATATCACGCTGTTGATAAAATGCTTACAAACTTTGAACTATTTTTGTTTTATTTCCAGCAGGAAAAAAGTCAAGAACATTCAAGAATCAAAGGTAAGGAGTGACAATTTTAAGATCATAGTTTTATACAATCAAGTATATAAGAAAAACAAATTGATGCTCCCTTGAGAGTATAATTGAAATGAGAAAAACAATAAAACTTCACAGTTTTCAACATGATTTTAAAGTCATTGTGAATGCTTTGGGAACTCTCCAAGGCAATTGAAGTTTGTCAAGGTTTCCTTTCTTTACACAGTGTTTTTGGAAAATTCAACATAACTTTCTGTTCATTCCCTGAGATGTTCTCATTTAATTCCTCCACCAACCATTGCCTCTAAGTGTAGGTGTTCTGTCACATCTATAATTTAGGAGATGATCCTTTTAAAACTATGCTTTGTGGAGAACCAACTATTTAGTCACTGCCATCTCACTATATTTTCTCTGAAAGAGCAAGAAAATATATATTTATATGTTAGAAGTTGGTGATAACTTTTTCTATGGAATAGTCAGTTTTAGTCTGACATAGGAAGTTTCTTTACCCTACAAAGAGAATCTTATTTGAAATGCATTAATTGAGATAATACTATTCTAAGTAGATTGGAATACGTCAACAAAAAGTTCCCATTAGTGTGTGCGTCTACTGATTGTAATGATAGAAATTTCACAGATTTTTCCAGGTTTAATCCTTCTGGTCTGTCCATTCTTATTTTATGTTGTAGGGATCCTTGCCCACTTATTCCTTCCCCAAAGGGTAGTAGTCCCAAATCTGACAATGGAGCAAAACACAATTGCACTGTGTTTATTTATTTTATTGAAGTATAATTGATTTACAATATTGTGCTAATTTCTGCTGTATAGCACAGTGATTTCATATACCTCTGTGTGTGTGTACATTGTTTTTTATTTTTTTCCATATAGTGTATCACAGTATATTGAATATGGTTCCCTGTGCCACACTGTAGGAGCTTGTTGTTTATCTATTTTGTTTATGGTTCAGGATAGCCCGCTAATCCCAAACTCCTAATTTATCCCTCCACCAACCCATCTTTGCCTTGGTAATCACAAGACTGTTGCGGTTTTGTAGATAAGTTCAATTGTGTCATATTTTAGATTCCACATGTAAGCGATATCACATGATGTTTGTCTTTCTCTATCTTACTTCACCTAGCATGATAATCTCTAGGTCCATCCATGTTGTGGCAAATAACAAAATAGCTTTATTTCATTCACTTTATGGCTGAGTATATATGTTTGTTTTATATATTCTTTATCCACTCATCTGTCTATGAACATGTAGGTTGTTTCCATATCTTGGCAATTGCAAATAGTGCTATTAACATAGAGGTGCATGTATCACTTTGAATTATGATGCTCCATATGCTCAGCAGTAGGATTGCTGGATCATAGAGCAATTTTATTTTTATTGTTTTGACCTCCATACTGTTTTCCATAGTGGCTGCACTAGCTTACATTCCAACCAATCATATAGGAAGTTACCCTTTTCTCCACACCCTCGAAATACTTGTTATTTATAGACTTTTTAATGTTTGCTGTTCTGATTGGTGTAAGGTCGTTGTAGCTTTGATTTGTGTTTCTTTAATTATTAGCAATTCTGTGCAACTCTTCATGTGCCTCTTGACAATTGTCATGTTTTATTCCATCCTTTTTGCATAGGAAATATTTTTTAGAGCTTTTTGGAGTTTTACACTAATAAATAAATAAATATATAACTGTGGAAAAGTTACAGAGATTACATGTATTCCTGAAAAGATAAAAGGATAGTTACATTTTTGAGGGTGGCTAGATTGATGTTACCAATTTTGCCTACTTAAGTCCAAATATAATCTCCTCTGTGCATTTTCTCACAACTGACTGATTTACACAATTTTTTCTTGTTTGATCATCTGTGAGTTTATATTACAGAAAAATATGAAAAGACATACTTACAAAATTTTAACTATGTTTATTTTGTTCAAATGAATTAGGTAAGACTACCTTTCCAGGATTCCCAAACTGTGTTCTTTTTCTGCACACTTATGTATATCTTGTTATTTTATATATGAATTCATTACACTTATTTATCCTCAAAACACTCATATTAGCTCAAAGTTTTGACTTTGTGTTGCAAAAGGAAATTTCTATCCCAAGAGGAGCTATGTGATGTTAATTTAAGTGATACATGCATTTTAAGCATATTGATGGCACATCTTCCTTCTTATAAAGGGGCCTAGCATTTCAGATTAACCTTAAATCATATTTATAATTCCATTATAGTTGAAATAAATTCAGTATAGTTTTCCTTTCAATGCATTATTGCCTTGGAGTACATAAATTAAATCATCTGAAGTAGTAAAAATTATGCTTTTTCAACTATTTGCTGGGAACATGTTTTCTTTTATAATGTAATAAAATTTTCAAGGTGATGCTTGTCACTTCTGTCATTGTTATTGGCTGACACATGGTTCAGAATCTTCACATAATGTCTGCTAGACTACTGAATTGTAAGTAAAATAAATCAGAGATGTATAGCTACATCAAGGACTTGCTGTCTAGCTCTGCTTAGAAGAACTCTACATTTTTTCTTGAACAGTTATGGGAATCACCTTACAATATTATCTTACTGGAACTTATGAATGGCCATTTCAAATATTTTAAAAGCAATATTAAGAAGAAAAATATTGAGTCACAAAAGCAATGTCTTACCCATTATTAGATAACAAAATTCTGAAAATCAAATATTGTACTTTTCTTGGTCACTAGTACTTGAAATGGAGACTATGGCCTCATTTGATCTTGGTAAACATTTCTCAACTAGTAATTCTCTGGACTTCCTGACTAATTGCTAATCTTATTTGCTGGAACATGTCTATTACATTGCCAAGAATATGCAGTCTTTAATCTTTTAATTCCTTGCATTTGGTGCCTGTTTATGCTTGAAACACCAATCCCAACCTCATGATATCAGTGACCTGAAATTACTTTAATTCACATAGCAATGAAAATCCAAAGAAAAACAATTCCTATTTCTTCTGTGCATACATATATTGAAATGCTTGGAAACTTGCAATTCTATCTTTAATTGTTTATTTGATATTCACATGCTTTTATTCTAATATTATTTTGGAAACTCATACTAATCCATATTTTCAAACTCTAGAATTATATTTCAATGAAATTCAACTGACAAGATGTGTCTTGGTTTAATAGTATGGATTCTCAACTGATTTTCATCTGTATATGGCCTGTTGTTAAATGAGACAAAGACTAATCTATTCAGTACACAATTTTGAGGTTTCCAGTTGTTTAAGAGGTCCTTCCTTACAGCTACAGTAAAGAATATAGCAGAGAAATAAAGAGTCCCACGAATTTGAAAGAATGATCAAAACTTTTCAGGAAACGATTTTTCACACTGTTCTTCAGTGACTTAAATGCTGAGTTAAAATAGAGCACATTATGCATTAAAACCCAATGAGAATTTTGTAAATATGATCCAGAAGTAATGTCTTCTATAAAGATCACAAAAAATCAATAATCATCTGCCAGTATTTCTCAGGGAAGTATTTTAATAGTTTCTGAGGAAAATTTAAATCAGCTATGCCTTACAAATAGCTTAGAAACTCTGTCAACTTCATTGAGTTTTTACTTTTCCAAAATGGGGTGAAGTTTTACTATCAGAAGGATGCAATCACTGTGGACAGTTTTGTGTGGTTATGCTGTGGCATGCTCCTCAGCATTGGCTTCACTCTCTTCTGTCGATAAAAGAACGTTTGTCCATTAACCAAAGTGATCCAATTGTCTTTATCATAGATATTCCCTCCTCTCTTCTCATGTGGAGATTCTTGGCTCTTCCCATTCAGAAGTGTTAAAAATAAAGCATGTTCTCCTTTTATATTTTGGCTCCAATGATAAAGCGTCTGTCCGCAATGCGGGAGACTCGGGTTCGATTCCTGGGTCGGGAAGGTCCCCTGGAGAAGGAAAATGGCAACCCACTCCAGCACTCTTCCCTGGAAAATCCCATGGACGGAGGAGCCTGACAGGCTACAGTCCATGGGGTCGCAAAGAGTTGACACGACTGAGCAACTTCACTAAGACTGAACATTTGGGGGCAATAAGGACTAAAGTCAATTACCTAGTAATCATTTATAGACTATATTATTAATATCTCTCTTTTGTTACATATCTAACAGATGTCAGACACTGTGCTGAGCTTTTTACATATATTATCTTATTTTAATCTTCAAACACATTATTTGTAAGAATTATCATCCAAATATGTCTGCGTTTTGAGAAATCACATTCAAAGTAATTCAGATCAATATCATTCTTATTCTATTAAAAGGGATCATAGCTTGTTTAGCCAATCCCCAATTGTACAGTAGGTAAATTTAGCATGCTGTTATTCTCAGTGTTTTTTTCATGTTCATAAACTTGATATTTATGGATTTTTCTATTCACATATTATTTTCTTTAATGTCACAGTGCGTATATTTTTCCTACTGCCAATTTATATAAAAACTGTTCAGTACTTTGTAACTTCAAGAAAAAAAAAGAAAATGGCAAATGTAACAGTGCTATTTTAAGGGACATGTGTAAGAATTATGCCAACTTGTTCACTAAATACAAGTTACTTAAACCCTACAGAGGTAATTCCTCTTCTATGGCAAATATTACCATAACATAACATGTGACATAAAAAATCCTTTACATGTCTCAAATGCTAAGGCTTATACTTCTATAAGGATGTTGAACAATGTCATTATACTATTAAAAAACATATCCTGCAAAAGTCTATGATTCTAAATAGGTTCTGTATGGCAAATATTATGTCATATGCATTTGTGTATATGAAAAATGTAAGCTGCACAATTGCCCTTCCAATGGTATACACCTTCCTCACTGTTGAGCAATAACAGAAATCATTATGCCAAGACCATACTTGATTTGATTAAAAGAGTGTATTTGGGACAATAAATGCCATTAAAGAATGATGCCTGCAGTCTTTATGCACATAAATGCACATACAAACTATTTTCTATTCGTTTTTAAACACTCATGAGTTCAGATTCTCCTTTATTTCCCATATTACAAAATTAGCAACTGAAAACACTAAAAATTATCTAATATATAATCTGAAATAGGGATATATTTCTCAATGAGCCTAAGGGGTGTTGCTATGAGTTTGAAATTCTAACTCTTAATTTACATTTCCTAAATATCCAAATATCCTTCATTAGAATAATCTCACAGAGTTCCTGCGGTCAGCTAACTTCTTCAAGTTCAGGTAGCTAGTCAGAAACAGTGAGTATGGAGATATTGATCTTCAAATCCTAATTCATAAAGGCCATTGGATATATTACATTAACAAATGAAACTATCCTGTAGAATTGTAAGGTGATAATTCATATACATGGGCCCTTAATGAGATTCTTTAGTCTAATTGTTGCATTTCTTTATGTTCAGGAAACAAAATGTAGGCAGCACAATTAGTAATACCTGATATGGTGATTCTTACCATTACCTGAAGTTCGGAGTCACTGTATTTCTAATGGATTACCATTTCATGCATACTGAACCCTAGGCTCTTTGATAGTCAATTTAGAAACCTATTGCTGAGGGAAATAATGATTTGTAAGCTATTTATGAAACTGTGGGTTTTGTCAATCATAATCAATAGTTAGAATCCTTAGAAAGAAGGAAATGGCAACCCACTCCAGTGTTCTTGCCTGGAGAATCCCAGGGATGGCAGAGCCTGGTGGGCTGCCATCTATGGGGTCACACAGAGTCGGACACGACTGAAGCGACTTAGCAGACTTAGCAGCAGCAGCAGAAAGTCAAAGTACCAAAAGACAGGAAAACTCACCTCTAAAATTGTCAACTTAAAGATGGATAGATTTATTTATTTGTTTGTTTTTGGCAAATGACAATGCTGTATAAATGCCAATAATTTCTTCTGACAATAATTTTTTTAAAAAATTAAATGTTGTAAAAGAATGTGAAGAAAAATAGTTATTTTACATAACCCACTCCAGAATTCTTACCTGGAGAATTCCATGGACAGAGGAGCCTGGCAAGCTACAGTCCATAGGGTTGCAAAGAGTCAGATGCAACTGAGTGACTATCACATTTACTATGCTATAGCTATTGCATTATATCAGATCAATTCTATTTGAACTCTATTTGTTTTCTTAAATGCACTTTTGAAATTAAGTGGAGGCAGTGTGTATTCTCATGAATAATTATTGATTACCTTGCAGCAATATATCAATGTCTTATATGCAGAAATTAATAATGTATGATTGACTAGCAACTCTTTAATAACATAAGCACTTCAAATATTTTAATTCATTTCATTTTACATATAACTTAATAATGCAAATACAAATTGATTGCTGAATAACGAATCAATAAAATGTAATTTCTAATTATAGTGAACACATTGGGAAAATTTCTGATTTCATTAGCTGAAATTTGCTCCATATAAATAGATCTTTCACTATTAAAAACAGTGATCGCATCTCTTTATGTGGGTCATATTTTGTGATTTTTCATGTTAAAGTGAGTGAGTTTGGAAACAAAAATGATAATACATAGATGCAAATTCTGGAAGTTACTATAAACATAAAATAGTAACTGATACTTCGACAAACTTTCAAACATATAACAATTTAAGTTCTAATGTGTAACTTTGTAGAAAAAAAATAAATTACTGGAAATATGCTCCCTACAAGTAATATAAATGGTGCCACAAACTGTCCTCTTACATAACTTTTTAGTGGTAAAGATTTCAATGTAAGTAGTAACTTTTCCCTCAGAATGAATATTCATCCTGCATTCTTAAAAAAAATTCATTAAACAACTTGATCCAATTTTAGATGATCTCTTTTTAAACTTAAAGGTGTAATTTATTTTTTAATTGTTGGCACATCTTTCACTTCTCATAATTGCAATTTGTTGTAGGTCTTATGGTGAGAATAATTAAGACTTATCCTTTTTGCAACTTTCAATATATGATAGCGTTATTAACTTTAGTCAGTATGCTACACATTAGATTCCAAGGATTTATTCATCGTAAAGCTGGAAGTTTAGATTTAGATTATTTCCGTATCTTGGCTATTATGAATATGCTGATATAAATATGAGAGTACATATGTTTTTAATATCTTATTTTCATTTCTTTTGGGTAATACCCAGAAGTAGAATAGCTGTATCATATTGTAATTCCATTTTTAATTTTTTGAGGTACCTTTTCTATAATGGCTGAATCAATTTGCACTCCCAGCAATACTGCACAGTGTTCTCTGTTCTTCAACCAATTTTAGATGATCTTGATGCAAGTTCTCCTGTCACAGCATCAGGAAGACAAACATCCTTCTTTACCTATTGATGCCATTCTCATCAACCAAGAGAAGCTTCAAAATGTATCTGATTGTGTTTCTCATTTATGCCAAGAATCATTCAGTTTATATTATGCCAAACACATTATCTTTCCCCCTCTATTTTGCATACATTCTCTGTTTTTCTGAAGGATATTCATAAATCATCTCATTCAATGGGTCATTTATTTTGGTTTCAGGATGATTAATTTTGAGGGCATTTTGTCCACCAGGAAGCAGTGCTATCTAAAAGAAATCAAGGTGTAATAGGTCTGATGAGGGGAAAACATCCCACAATAACTAGATTTATTTACTATAAATAATGATTTAATGCTTCATAGGGGTCACTAAGAGTCGGACACGACTGAGTGACTTCACTTTCACTTTTCTCTTTCATGCATTGGAGAAGGAAACGGCAACCCACTCCAGTATTCTTGCCTGGAGAATCCCAAGGACTGGGGAGCCTGGTGGGCTGCCGTCTGTGGGTTCGCACAGAGTCAGACACGACTGAAGTGACTTAGCAGCAGCAGCAGCAGGGTATCAAATAAATATTGTTTAGACCTTTCTTTGCATAGTTTTTAAATTATTACTTTTCCCTGCAAAGTAACATCCCAACACTGATCTTCCGTTCAATCACCAATACAAAATATCCTTATTTTATACTTTTAACAAAACAGAAATGCCACATAGTGTTTCTTGAAAGAGTTGAAAGTCATTTTCTGAGAAATGACAATTAATAATAACTAAACTGTGCTTGAAGACTTAATTTATTTAACTTGAAACAGTAACTTTGCTTACTTGCAATGGTTAGTCTTTGTGAAAGAACTGTTCAAAAACAGTCATAAGAACATCACTTTTTTTTTCTGAAAAATATATCTTATCTTCTAATGAAAAACTATATGCTCTATCAGTTTTTCCTTTTGTTTTTGTCTCCCCTGCTAGGGGAGAAACATGAAATTTTCTTTTATTTAAAGTGTATTTATTATACTTGGGCTTTAAAATATATATTTCTTCTTTATAATCCAGGGTCTTAACCTAACATTTAATGTATTAATATTAAGTATTGGTAAACTACTTGATTCCCTGTGTGGATCCCAGCCTTATCATGGCAAAGGGGCTTGTGTAACTCAATGAGCTGTGAGACAAACCTTGCAGGGCCATCCAAGATGGATGCGTCATAGTGAAGAGTTCTTATAAGACATGGTCCACTGGAGAAGGGAATGGCAGCCCACTCCAATATTCTTGCTGTGAAAGAAAGAAAGAAAGTGAAGTCGTTCAATCGTGTCCGACTCTTTGCGAGTCCATGGACTATAGCCTACCAGGCTCACCCACCCCTGGGATTCTCCAGGCAAAAAAGCTGGAGTGGGTTGCCATTTCCTTCTCCAATGCATGAAAGTGAAAAGTGAAAGTGAAGTCGCTCGGTCGTGCCCAACTCTTAGTGACCGCATAGACGGCAGCCTACCAGGCTCGTCTGCCCATGGGATTTTTCAAGCAAGAGTACTAGAGTGGGTTGCCTATGATTTCTCCGATTCTTGCTGTGAGATCCCCATAAATACTATGAAAAGGAAAAAGATATGACACCAGAAGATGAGCCCTCCCAGGTTGTAAAGTGTCCAATATGCTATTAGGATGAGTGGAGGGCAATTACTAATACCACCAGAAAAATTAAGTAGATGGTCCAAAGCAGAAAAAGTGCTCAGTTGTGAATATGTCTGGTGGTGAAAATAAAGTCTAACATTGTAAATAACAATGTTGCATAGGAATCTAGAATGTTAGGTCCATGTATCAAGGTAAACTGGACATGGTCAAGGCAAGAGTGAACATCAGAATCTTAGGAATCAGTGAACTAAAATGGATGGAGACAGCAAATTTGAATCATGTGAACACTAAATCGACCACTGTGGGCAAGAATCCTTTATCAGAAATAGAGTAATACTCACAGTCAACTAAAGCATCTGAAATGCAGTAATTCGATACAATCTCAAAAACAACAGAATGATCTCAGTTTGTTTCCAAGGCAAACCATTCAACATCATAACAATCCAAATCTAAACCAAACAACTAAGGCTGAGGAAGCTGAAGTTGAATGGCTCTATGAAGACCTACATGACCTTCTAGACCTAACGCCACCCCGCCTCCCCAAAAAATGTCCTTTTCATAAAGGAGATTGGTATGATGCAAAAGTAAGAAGTCAAGAGATACCCGGAGTATTAGGCAAGTTTGGCCTTGGAGTACAAAATGAAGCAGGTCAAAGGCTAGCAGATTTTTATCAAGAGAACTCATTGGTCATAGCAAGCACCATTTTCCACAACACAAAAAACAACTCTACACATGTATGTCACCAGATGTCAATACTGAAATCAGGTTGATTATATCTTTTGCAGTGGAAGATGGAGAAGCTCTATACATTCAGTGAAAACAAGAGCTGACTGTGGCTCATAACATGAGCTTTTTATTGAAAAGTAAGAGAGTGAAGTCGTTCAGTCGTGTCTGACTCTTTGCAACCCCATGGACTGTAGCCTACCAGGCTCCTCCATCCATGGGATTCTCCAGACAGGAATACTGGAATGGGTAGCCATTTCCTTCTCCAGGGGATCTTCCCGACCCAGGGATTGAACCCAGGTCTCTTGCATTGTAAGCAGATGCTTTACCCTCTGAGCTACTAGGGAAGAAAAATTCAGGCTTAAACTGAAGAAAGTAAGGAAAACCATTAAGCCATTCATGTATGACTTAGATCCAATATGATTATACAATGGAGGTTATAAGTAGAATCAAGGAGTTAAATCTGGTAGACAAAATGCATAAAGAACTATGGATGGAAGTTCATAACATCAGAGAAAAGATAGTGGCCAGAACCATCCCAAAGAAAAAGAAATAAAAGAAAGCAAAGTGGTTGTCTGAAGAGGCTTTACAAATAGCTGAGAAAACAAGGGAAGTGAAAGGCAAGGGAGAAAGGGAAAGATATCCATTCAGTTGAGTGACTGAATGAAGAGTTCCAGAGAATAGCAAGGAGAAATAAGAAGACCTCAAAGGAGCAATGCAAAGAAATAGATGAAAACAACAGAATGGGGAAGACTGGAAATCTCTTCAAGAAAATTAAAGATATCAAGAGAATATTTCATGCAAGGATGGACATGAAAAAGGATAGAAATATTTAGGACCTAACAGAAGCAGAAGAGATTAAGAAGAGCTGTCAAGAATACATTCAAGAATTGTACAAAAAGTTCTCAATGACCCAGATAACCAAAATGGTGTGGTCACTCACCTAGAGCCAGACACCCTGGAATGTAAAGTCAAGTGGACCTTAGGAAGCATTTACTATCAATAAAGCTGGTGAAATTGATGGAATTCTAGCTGAGATATTGAAAATCCTAAATGATGATGTTTAAGTGCTTCACTCAATATGTCAGTAAATTTGGAAAACTCAGCAGTGGCCAGAGGACTGGAAAAGATCACTTTCGTTACAATCCCAGAGAAGGAGAATGCCAAACAATGTTCAAACCACTGTACAATTGCACTCCTTTCACAAGCCAGTAAGGTTATGTTCAAAAATCTTCAAGCTAAGCTTCAGCAGGACATGAACAGAGAACTTCCAAATGTACAAGCTGGTTTTTGAAAAGACAGACAAATAAGAGATTGCATTGCCAACATTCATTGGATCATAAAAAAAGCAAGGGAATTCCATAAAATCATCTGTTTCATTGACTACACTACAGTGTTTGACTGTGTGGATCACAACAAATTGTGAAAAATTCTTAAAAAGATAGGAATACCAGACCACCTAGCCTGTCTCATGAGAAACATGTATGTATGTAAAGAAATAACTGTTAGAAACAGTCATGAAACAACTGACTGGTTTCAAACTGAGAAAGGAGTATGACAAGGGTTTATATAGTTGCCCTGTTTATTTAACTTCTGTGAAGAGGATAGCATATGAAAAGTTAGGCTGGGTGCATCACAAGCTGATATCAAGATTGCCAGAAGAGTATCAAAAATTTCAGATATACAAATGATAGCACTCTAAGGGCAGAAAATAAAGAACTAAAGAGCCTTTTGATGAGGGTGAAAGAGGAGAGGAGGGTGAAAGAGAAGAGGAGTGTGAAAGAGGAGAATGGCTTAAAATTCAACATTCAGAAAACTAAAATCATGGCATCTGGTCTGATCAGTTCAGTTCAGTTCAGTCGCTCAGTCGTGTCCGACTATTTGCGACCCCATGAATTGCAGCACTCCCTGGTGGCTCAGAGGTTAAAGCGTCTGCCTGCAATGTTGGAGACCTGGCTTCGATCCATGGGTTGGGAAGATCCCCTGGAGAAGGAAACAGCAACCCACTCCAGTATTCTTGCCTGGAGAATCCCATGGACGGAAGAGCCTGGTGGGCTACCGTCCACGGGGTCGCAAAGAGTCGGACACAACTGAGCGATTTCACTTTCACTTCACTTTCACTTTCAGGCCTCCCTGTCCATCAACAACTCCCGGAGTTTACCCAAACCCATGTCCATCGAGTTGGTGATGCCATCCAGCCATCTCATCCTCTGTCGTCCACTTCTCCTCCTGCCCCCAATCCCTCCCAGTATCAGAATTTTTTCCAATGAGTCAACTCTTCGCATGAGGTGGCCAAAGTATTGGAGTTTCAGCTTTAGCATCAGTCCTTCCAATGAACACCCAGGACTGATCTCCTTCAGAATGGACTGGTTGGATCTCCTTGCAGTCCAAGGGACTCTCAAGAGTCTTCTCCAACACCACAGTTCAAAAGCATTAATTCTTCGGTGCTCAGCCTTCTTCACAGTCCAACTCTCACATCCATACATGACCACAGGAAAAACCATAGTCTTGACTAGACGGACCTTAGTCGGCAAAGTAATGTCTCTGCTTTTGAAAATGCTATCTAGGTTGGACACAACTTTTCTTCCAAGGAGTATGCGTCAGGTTCCTACTATGAGATATTCAGCTCCATGGAATGGAGCTTTGAACATAAACATGTATGCAATATAACTTATATAGAAGATTATTCTTTAGAAAGTAAAGTATTATTCTCTAAAAGTACTAATTTAGTATCTTAATAGGTTATACTAAGTGTGAAGAAATCTATTAGAAATTTTCAAAAACCCACTGATTTTTAACCTGTTGATCTATAAGTTAACTATTGCTTCATTTAGAACGTGTTGCTTTAGGTCACAAAGTTTATGGTAATGTTAACCTGCTTAAAGAATTTAGAAAAGAAGACATAAGTTCAGCTGCATTTGACAATGAATGTTATTTTAAGAAATATTTATGAATTTAAACATTTATGAAACAGTCAGGTGCAAGGGAAATTAAGGATAAAATTTTGAAGCAAGTGATGCTGGCCTGAGTTTGGGAGATATGACCTAGGACAGATAAATACAGTCACCAAAAAAAAGGTGATGGATTCTTTGTAAGAAAAGGCCAGATTGCTTACAAGCATGGGTGTAAGGAGCATTGTATTGAGGGGCAGTCTAGGAATGGAGACCCATCTTTTCATAGGGAGAGAAGACCCATCTTTTCTTCTCTTCTAAAACAAGAAGAACAGCTGAGGAGAAGAGAGGTGAAGAATGAGGGAGCAGTATTCCAGGTCTTAGTGAATTATGCACGTTTACATATCAATTGAGGCTGATGAGAAGCAAACAAGAAATCAGTATAGAGAGGAGTGGATTCATAGAGTAATCTCAAACTAGGAAAATATCAGTAGCAAACTGGATGGCAGGAATAATGCTTGTGTGATGAGATTGCTAGGATAGACAGAAGGTTGATGTTGATTAATAAGTACAGCACTGAGAAATATTGGATACAAGCTAAGCAGTTTTCTAATTTGACAAGTGGCAAGTTTTTCTTCTATTTTATGAAATTATCATTCCATGTTTTCCCTTTCAACAAACAGAACAAAAACCTGAGAATCAGCAGCATGATGATTGTAAAATCAGTTTTGCTTGGTGGTTTAACATTCTGACCCTAGAACCAGAGAAAGTTTCAATCCCGAGTCTACCACTATGAAAAATGACCTGACCTTCGTGGACTAACGTCTCCACCTGTAAATGTGGGTAATGATGGTTCCTTCTTGATAGGTTTGTTTTGATGATTAAACAAGTTATTATGTATAGAGCACTTATCAAAATGAGTATGAGATTCTATCTTCTTCAAAACCTATAAGTGAACCTCAAGATTTTTTGGACTCTGGCAAAAGACAGGAGGCTCCCTTGTCAGAGGCTGTTTCTTTCTCACAGCCACAGCAGCAGTCAGAGTACCAACACTTGTGCTGGTTCCAAGGGCAAGAAGAAGGCATGATGCCTGTATACACAATGGTTTGAGTTATAGAAGCAGACCACTCCCTCTGCCCTTCCAGCTCAGGAAACTCAAATATTTTATAATGGATAGGAAGCACACTTGACATCGGGCTGCAGAGAGACCTTTTGTTACACTTGACAAGTAAGTATCCTCCTATTTCCAAAGGGAGTTGCTCTTTCTATTTTCTAAAGATACTGACTATACAAAATCCCTGAAAAGAAAAGTCTGGAGTAGAATATAGTCAGTATTTCTTCTTTCAAGACATGCAGAAATTCAAGACCAGTAGTGAATTGTCTTTAAGAGCACTTAGAGCAGTAGGGTCACAGGAAACCTACTCCATCAGTCAGTCAGTCAGTTCAGTCGCTCAGCTGTGTCTGACTCTTTGCGACTCCATGGACTACAGCATGCCAGGCTTCCCTGTCCATCACCAACTTCCGGAGATTACTCAAACTCATGTCCATTGAGTAGGTGATGCCATCCAACCATCTTATCCTCTGTTGTCCCCTCCTCCTCCTGCCTTCAATCTTTCCCAGCATCAGGGTCTTTTCAAATGAGTCAATTCTTCCCATCAAGTAGCCAAAGTATTGGAGTTTCAGCTTCAGCATCAATGCTTCCAATGAATATTCAGTATGATTTCCTTTAGGAGGGACTGGTTGGATCTCCTTACTGTCTGAGGGACTCTCAAGGGTCTTTAACACCACAACAAAAGCATCAGTTCTTCAACACTCAACTTTCTTTATAAATGCCACCACCAACATCATTCAGGGAGTAGTTCTTTTGTTACCATTTTATTTTATATTATTTTTTGGTTACCCTCTGGGGTGCAAGTGAATGTAGATAGATGCATGCATGTCTGTACATGCTAAGTCACTTCAGTCATCTCTGACTCTTTGAGACCCCATGGACTGTAGCCTGCCAGAAAATCTGTCCTTGGGATTCTGCAGGCAAGAATACTAGAGTGAGTTGTCATACCCTCCTCCAGAGGATCTTCCCAACGTGTGTCTCCTGCATTACATGCTGATTCTTTACCCATTGAGCCACATGGGAAGCCCAAATAGATGCATTTGCTATTTGCTAAGTTGCTTCAGTCATGTCTGACTCTGTGCGACCATATAGACGGCAGCCCATGAGGCTCCCCCATCCCTGGGATCCTCTGGGCAAGAACACTGGAGTGGGTTGCCATTTTCTTCTCCAATGCATGAAAGTGAAAAGTGAAACTGAAGTCACTCAGTCATATCCGACTCCTAGCGACCCCATGGACTGTGGCCCACCAGGCTCCTCCGTCCATGGGATTTTCCAGGCAAGAGTGCTGGAGTAGGGTGCCATTGCCTTCTCTGAAATACATGCATAAAGAAATGCAAATAGCATTTTTCTCTCCACAATATTAATGTGTGGTTATTTTAAAAGTCAAGCAAATTCATAATGGTTTTGCAGAAAGTTTTCACTTTTGTCACAGATTCAAAGGATTTGATAACAAAATAAGCCACTTATTATATGCAAATAAATAATACCAGTATTTATTAAAGATTTATCTACCTTACTTTTCATATACTAACAGCAGAGAATACATCACCAAATCGGGTTTTGAATAAGTACCAGACTCAAACAGTGCTCTGGAGTTCCAATTGGGAAAAGGTCCCAGGCAGAACATCTCCATTGGTGAGACTTCAAAATTTTCACAGTAATGGCAAAGGCAGTGTAGTTCTGAACCCAGCAGCTAGGATACTGGAGAAGACCCATGAGAATCCCTTGGACAACAAAGAGATCAAACCAGTCAATTCTATTTGAAATCAATCCTGAACATTCATTGGAAGGACTGACTGATGGCTGAGGCTGAACTGTAATATTCTGGCCACCTGATGCAAAGAACTGATTCTTTGGAAAAGACCCTGATGCTGGGAAAGACTGAGGGCAAGAGGAGAAGGGGACGACAGAGGATGAGAGATAGCATCACCAACTCAATGAACAAGAGTTTGAGCAAACTCTGGGAGATAGTGAAGGACAGGGAAGCCTGGGATTCTGCAGTCCATGTGATTGCAAACAGTCAGACATGATTTAGCAACTGAATAGCAACAACAGCTAGAGTAATATCTTCCCCATATGGTTAGTCTTGATTACGGTAAAGGAAATAACCTTTTGATATATCAGTTCTATGTGAATTCTAAAAAGTTATTTTTAACAGTTTATTATACAACCTTTTTCTTTAGATCTGTGAACAATTTTCTATACCCTTTGTTAAATATATTTAACTTAAATTAGTGTATATTCTATTGTCTGTAAAAAAGCATCTTGATCAATGTGAAAGTCTATTGACTTAAAAAAATATGTATACACCATCTAATAGTTTAGAGCTATGATTTTTGGGCAGGCACTCTGAGGACTAAAGCCTGGGACACAGCCTCTCAGATAGCTCTGTGAGACTGCTTGAAAGAGGTAAAGGAGGAGTTGAGGTATATAGAAGTTTTTGCAACAAAGACAAGGTGGTTAGAATATCAAAAGATCACTGATCAAATATTAATATCCCATTAATTTTTAATAAAAGTGTTTTAAGTTTCTCCTCAAAAGTCTTAGTATGGAGAATATTATATATAATTTTACATAATATTATATTAATTAACATAATATTAATGAATCGCTACCCACTCCAGTATTCTTGCCTGGAGAATTCCATGGACAGAGGAGCCTTGCAGGCTACAGTCATTGAGGGCTCATAAAGAGTCAGACTTGACTGTGACTAACCCTTTCACTTTGGGCTTTGCTGCTGGCTCAGATGGTAAAGAACATGCCTGCAATGCAAGAGACACAGGTTTTATCCTTCAGTCAGGAAGATCTCCTAGAGAAGGGAATGGCTACTCACTCCAGTATTCTTGCCTGGAGAATTCCATGGGTAGAGCAGCCTTGTGGGCTATAAGTCCATGGGGTTGCAAAGAGTCAGACACGACAGTGCAACTAACTCCCCACCTTTTAATGCTATTTCATTCCACTAGGGGTTAGGATCACAATAAACTGTGGAAAATTCTGAAAGAGATGGAAATACCAGAGCAACTGACCTGTGTCTTGAGAAAACTATATGCAGGTCAGGAAGCAATAGTTAAAACTGGATATGGAACAACAGACTGGTTCCAAATAGGAAAAGGAGTACATCAAGGCTGTATATTGTCACCCTGCTTATTTCACTTACATGCAGAGTACATCATGAGAAACGCTGGGCTGGAAGAAGCGCAAAGTGGAATCAATAACCTCAGATATGCAGATGACACCACCCTTATGGCAGAAAGTGAAGAGGAACTAAAAAGCCTCTTGAGGAAAGTGAGAGAGGAGAGTGAAAAAGTTGGCTTAAAGCTCAACATTCAGAAAACGAAGATCATGGCATCCGGTCCCATCACTTCATGGGAAATAGATGGGGAAACAGTGTCAGACTTTATTTTTTTGGGCTCAAAAATCACTGCAGATGGTGACTGCAGCCATGAAATTAGAAGACGCTTACTCCTTGGAAGGAAAGTTATGACCAACTTAGATAGCATATTGAAAAACGGAGACATTACTTTGCCAACAAAGGTCCGTCTAGTCAAGGCTATGATTTTTCCTGTGGTCACGTATGGATGTGAGAGTTGGACTGTGAAGAAACCTGAGCACCAAAGAATTGATGCTTTTGAACTGTGGTGTTGGAGAAGACTCTTGAGAGTCCTTTGGACTGCAAGGAGATCCAACCAGTCCATTCTGAAGGAAATCATCCCTGGGATTTCTTTGGAAAGAATGATGCGAAAGCTGAAACTCCAGTACTTTGGCCACCTCATGTGAAGAGTTGACTCACTGGAAAAGACTCTGATGTGGGAGGTATTGGGGGCAGGAGGAAAAGGGGATGACCCAGGATGAGATGGCTGGATGGCATCACTGACTCGATGGACATGAGTCTGAGTGAACTCTGGGAGTTGGTGATGGACAGGGAGGCCTGGCGTGCTGCGATTCATGGGGTTGCAAAGAGTTGGACATGACTGAGCGACTGAACTGAACTGAGGGGTTAAGATTTCAGCATATGAATTTGGAAGGGGTCACAAAAATTCAGAACATAACACTATTTCAGCCATTTGTCAAGTTTTAATTCCTTGATCAGAACTTGACTCTTGCCCACTTTGAAACTTTACAGACATTTAGAATATCTGTTAAAATTTATTATAGGCTTAGGTATTTTTAGATCATGTTTCGCTTTCCTAAGGGCTTCCCAGGTGGTGCAGTGGTAAAGAATCCCTGGTGACTCAGAGGGTAAAACATCTGCCTACAATGCAGGAAACCCGGGTTCAATTCCGGCTTCAGGAAGATCCTCTGGGGAAGGAAATAGCAACCCACTCCAGTACTCTTGCCTAGAAAATCCCATGGATGGTAAAACCTGGGAGGTTACAGTCCATGAGGTCACAAAGAGTCGGACACGACTGAGCAACTTCACTTTCTTTTCTTTCTACCAATGCAGGAGATACAAATTAGATCCTGGATTGGGAAGATCCCCTGGATAGGAAATGGCAGCCCACTCCAATAATCTTGCCTGAAGAATTCCATGGATAGAGGAGCCTCGTGGCCTACAGTCCATGGGGTCCCAAAAAGTCAGACACGTCTGAACAACTAATACATATACCCAATATAAAATGTTAATTTGCACACATATAAATAATATACATTATAAATTAGCTGATTTATGTGATAGATGATATATCATAAATATAATGTAAATAATATAATTAATACAATCACATTAATATATGATTTATGTAAATAATATCAATAATATAGTATTATCATAGATGTTACTTATTATTTGTGTGTATTTGTTTTGTTGCATTTGTTGTAAAACTTTAGAAGGAGAGCTAATACATATCAATCTCTTACCGTACCACATATCTATTCATATATTGATTTCTTTAGCTTGTTATATCTATCAAAAGGCCCTGAGAAGTAGACACAAGTATATATGTAAGAAAAATGAATCTTGAAAGTTATATAACTGTTGAAAAATTATATAGCTAATAAGTACTTAAAGATTCATTTAAAGTAAGCCTACTGCTTCTACTTAGATTGTCCTTCTGATAGTTATCTTTTTTTTTTAATTTTATTTTTACTTTATTTTACTTTACAATCAGTTCAGTTCAGTCGCTCAGTCGTGTCCGACTCTTTGCGACCCCATGAATCGCAGCACGCCAGGCCTCCCTGTTCATCACCATCTCTCGGAGTTCACTCAGACTCACATCCATCGAGTCAGTGATGCCATCCAGCCATCTCATTCTCGGTCGTCCCCTTTTCCTCCTGCCCCCAATCCCTCCCAGCATCAGAGTCTTTTCCAATGAGTCAACTCTTCGCATGAGGTGGCCAAAGTACTGGAGTTTCAGCTTTAGCATCATTCCTTCCAAAGAAATCCCAGGGTTGATCTCCTTTAGAATGGACTGGTTGGATCTCCTTGCAGTCCAAGGGACTCTCAAGAGTCTTCTCCAACACCACAGTTCAAAAGCATCAATTCTTCGG
>SJYT01025642.1:0-23662 GCA_006410635.1 Cephalophus harveyi | reverse complement strand
TTAGAACTAACACCCAAAAAAGATGTCCTTTTCATTATAGGGGACTGGAATGCTAAAGTAGGAAGTCAAGAAACACCTGGAGTAACAGGCAAATTTGGCCTTGGAATGCGGAATGAAGCAGGGCAAAGACTAATAGAGTTTTGCCAAGAAAATGCACTGGTCATAGCAAACACCCTCTTCCAACAACACAAGAGAAGACTCTACACGTGGACATCACCAGATGGTCAACACCAAAATCAGATTGATTATATTCTATGCAGCCAAAGATGGAGAAGCTCTATACAGTCAACAAAAACAAGACCAGGAGCTGACTGCGGCTCAGATCATGAACTCCTTACTTTACAACACCGTATTGGTTTTGCCACACATTGACATGAATCCACCATGGGTGTATATTAGCTCCCAATCCTGAATCCCCCTCCCACCTCCCACCCCATATCATCTCTCTGGATCATCCCCGTGCACCAGCCCCAAGCATCCTGTATCCTGTATCGAACATAGGCTTGTGCTTCGTTCTTACATGATAGTATACATGTTTCAATGCCATTCTCCCAAAACATCCCACCCTCTCCCTCTCCCACAGAGTCCAAAAGTCCGTTCTATACATCTGTGTCTCTTTTGCTGTCTCATCCTTAAACATCACTCTAAGTATTTGCTAACCCATGGGCTGGAGCCTGGCAGGCTCCTTTGTCCATGGAATTCTTCAGGTAAGAATACTATAGTGGATAGCCATACCTTCTCCAGGGGATCTTCCCGACCCAGGGATAGAACCTGAATCTCGTGCATTGCAGGCAGATTCTTTATCATCTGAGCCACCAGGGAAACCCTTAATAATTTCACTGCTTTTACTTAAGATTGTCATTCTTACAATTATCCTTAAGCATCCTTCTAAATGTATAATAAGTCTAAATCTGAGAATGTGTTCATCGTCTGAAACTGCAGAGTAATCAATATAAACTACATTGTGTCCACTGTAAGATGGAAAAGCCCTATCCCCTCAAAAATTGAATACATAGGCTATTTAGATGTCAAATTCCAAGTGCTTTATAGCCAATAATAAATGTAAGCAGATTGACCTAGATAGGAGAAGAAGTTTAAATTTTACCACACATTAAAAAAAAATTGTTCTGTGATTTAAACAAGTGAAAGATTAATTTTATTTACTTAAAATTCAATTAAAATTAAATAAAATTAAAATATTAAATAAAATATTAAATTATCTTTTATGAGAAGTCTAATAAAGCAATAGTCATTTGGGTCAATCAGCAAAAAGCACATGATATACATGTGTTAGAAAAGCAGTTTTTATTTGTAATGCTTTTTTGTTTGTTCTTTGAGTTGTTTTTGTTTAAATTGAGTGTGAAGTGACTTAATCCTCTTCTGCATGGTTAGGCAGAATCAGATCATTTTGCTGGGTGATCAAGAGTCAAATGCATGGGTTGGATCCTGGCTTGGGCATTCATTTGTCATGAGACTGCAGACAAGCCACCTCATTATCCTAAACCTCAATATTCTTGGCCCTAAATGACAACCAATAGTGCACATTTGTTTTGCTGTGGGCATTAGCTATGATTGCTTATAGAAGTTTTTGGAACTGTTTCAGCACATAGTTAATACTCAATAACTGTTGGCTGAAATACTATTATTATAATTTATTGAGTGATTCGCCACGTGAACTAAGTTTTGAGAATTGTTTAAGAACTATATATCATGAGTTACCTTGAGTGGGAGCAGAAAATATCTGTTGTAAGAAGCATCAGTATTGTTCACAAACCTGAACTTAATCATTTATTTTTCTAAACACTGGATTAATTTTGACTAAAAAGATGTGCTTTAAATATGTACTTTTAATAACTTAAGTAATTAGTTTTACTCAGAGTTTGAGTTTATCCATAAAACTTGTTTCCCATGACCCTGGTTACTTAAGAGATTAATATACAGAGTTATTTATTCAACCAAAATAAATCTGCTTAAATTCCATATTTTAAAATTTCTCTTTACATTTTCTCACTTATAATTTGGGAATTTTTAAAAGATTTTTACTGGTAGGGCTGAATAAGATAATGAATCTAATAATATATGTGAAAAGTATTTAGCATATTACCTGGGATCTTATAGGTATTCAATCAAGAGCTATAGTAATTTCTCTAAGCTTATTTATAAATAAAGTATATTAAAACTAAATCCATATATCTTTATACCTACATAGATGAATAAAAATATAAAATAAAATCACTTCTCACTTTTAGAGAAGCTATTATGTATTATCACATACACACACACACACACACACACACACACACACAATACTAGTTTCTTTACGGTTAAATTCAGGACTTACCCAGATTTATATTTCTCTTAAAACCCTAACAGTGTGTTCTTCATAAAATTAATTCAGAAAATATCTGTGAATAAATGATTAATAAATGATTAATGCACTAAAAGATACATTCAGTTACAAATGTCAGTATACTTTCACATAAAAGCATTTAATGCAATCTGTGATTAACTATTTAGTCTATTTCTATACATCCTTTTTCAGATTCTTTTCCATTATAGGTTATTGTATAATTCTCTGTGATATAGAGTAGGTCTTGCTGTTTATCTATTTTATATATAATAGTGTACATTTGTTAATCCCAAAATTCTAATTTATCCCTTCTCTCGCTTTCTCTCCTTTGGTAACCATAAATTTATTTTCTGTGTCTGTGAATCTGTATTTGTTTCTATGTTTGTGAACCTTTATTTGTTTTGTAAATAATTTCATATTTTTAGGTAAGTTTGGATAAGCGATTTTATAATATTTGTCTTTCTCTGTCTGACTTACTTAACTTAGTATGATGATCTCTAGGGCCATTCATGTTTCTGCAAATAACGATATTTCATTCTTTGGGGCTAACACGCCATTGTATGTATGTACCACATCTTTATTCATTCATCTGTTGATGGACACTTAGGTCATTTTCATGTCTTGGCTGTGGTAAGCAGCGTTGTTATGAACATAGCAGTGGATGTATCTTTCTGAATTAGAGTTTTGGTCTTTCCAAGATTTAAACACATTTTAAACAAGCCCAATTCTAACACTTTTGAGTCCTGGACCAACAGTGCAAATAGAACACTTCACCCACTACCCATACACTTCTCTTCTCTCACACCTATCTGCAAGACACTTCCACTTGTTTACCTCTTTGGAAAATTAAGAAAAACAAGACAAATAGTCTGCCCTGGGCTGGTCCAGGATGCAAGATCAAGGTCATGGTTAAGGAATCTTAGAGACCAATCACCCTGCAAAAGGCCCAAAGTGTAGCAAGGGACCTTTGTTTGAACTTTAGCCAAGAGTGCTCCAGAGCATTCTCCAAAGCCAGGGGCTCAAGAGAGGAACCCAGATGCCTAGCCTCAGTCAATATTGCTTGAGTGAGTGTGATGAGCTGGAAAATACCACTTAAGGAAGCTACAATGAGTAGGCAGATTTGCATTAAGATAAGCTAAGAAAAGGGGATTATATTTAGAAAAACAATGGTTTTACATGAGATACAACCATGTTTTGAAAAACTTGAATTTCATGAACTTCTCAAATCTTTATATATTAAAGTGTAATCCACCATTGTCTCGTCTCTAACATATTCTGCAGTTCTTGCTGACCCCATCCTCTGTTGAGCCAGTGATGCTGACTTAGTAAGTGGCCTGTTTGAAGTCTGGAAATAAACAAACACGTAAAAACTTCAGAAAGCCAGGTGCCTTACAGCAGATTTCTGGTACAGATATTCTAAGATTTGCCTGTTTCAAACTGCTCTTCAAAATGACCATGGAAATTATATACTGCATCTCAGTGCCTCGCCTGCATGTTCAACAGAGACATGGTCGTGTCTTCAGTAACTGATATTTTTTATAATGATTTTAGTGTGATGTAATAGATTTTGAAACTATCAGGAGACTGTTAGAGAAAAAGTTTCACTTTCATTTTATGGCTCTGAACCTTCAGTGAATTGATCTGGGGAGGAAAAAAAACAAGAACAAGGTCAAATAGAGATTGAAAGATGTTGTAGAGAGTCGTGCTATTGTCTGGTCATTCTGGAAAAAACAAGCTGGCAGATAATCTACAGGATGATAGCATTCAACCCATCTGGTGTGTGATCTGTGCACCACAGGTCCTATGATCAAAATCACAGCGGGAAGAACTCATATGGGGTAACTACACAGGCACCTGCATAAACTGATTTGAAGTGAGATTTACTAGAGCATAAGAATGGAGAGAATGTCCACCGTCTCCATCTAAGTTTTTTAAAATTGACTTTTAAACCATTTAGGTAAATTACTAAGTCTATGTTCAATCAGCAATATGAGTATCATCCTTGGAATTTATTAGCACAGTTATAAGACTTAAAGAACTTGCAAACTCAGCATCTACCAGACCTATTAATGTTTGGATGGCTAATGTAGATGTTGCCCCAGAAGATGCTGAAATGGATCAGAAAGAATAGTTTCACCTCTAAGACTACTCCCTCTAAATCTGAAAATCCATCCCAATTCTTTTTCACTTCTCAACTTAGGCAGAGCCATGTTATGAACTATATTTCATCCAAAGTTCCATATTGAGATTATACAACTTTTGAAAGACACTCTAAAAATGCCAAGAAGATAGAAATAACTCAAATACAATTATGGATCTCAAATACAGTTATAGATTCTCATTTGAAGCTTGAGGAAGTCATTAAAGAAATTTAATCAGAAGAATAAATCCCCATGTCTGTTAAAACTCTAAAGACACTAGAGGCCAAAGGGATTAAAACTCAAAATCAATTATGCAGCTCCTTTAAATCTAAAGAAAATAGAATTTCTCCCATTTATTTTCCTGATCAATTTGAGTCTGGCTTGAACACAGCCTTTCTTTGCAGCAGCAGCCTGGGTATCCATAACCATGGGATTGGGGTGGTTCTCCCCAAAATCAGAATATTCATTAGATCTGTATCAAGTCTCATGTGCTGCTCTTTTAGAGAGTCCTAAGATTATCAACAACTGGATTCTCATCCAAGAGATTTCATAAAGAAGCTCATTTCTGGAACCCAAAGTTATTCCATTCATAATGATGTTTTCAGAACTTAGGATTCAGGTTTTGGCAAAGATCAAAATAGAACCTCAGTGTTATCTGAGGAAAGGAAGAAATGGAGTGAAAATGGGCTTTGTTTCAGCCACTCCAAGACATCTGTTAGTCCATAAACTTTGAAGGTAATTTCAATCAGAAGACTTTTATCAAGAAGTTAATTATGGTGCAGCATTTACCATATCTGGAGAAAAGTAATGGTGTTGGAGGACTCTTGAGAGTCCCTTGGACTGCAAGAGGATCCAACCAGTCCATCCTAAAGGAGATCAGTCCTGGGTATTCATTGGAAGGACTGATTCTGAAGCTGAAACTCCAATACTTTGGCCACCTCATGCGAAGAGTTGACTCATTGGAAATTTTTTTTTTTTCTCATCCAACATATTAAAAAATCTTTTCATTTCCTCTCTTAACTGAATTTCCCCTAAAAGCAAATCCTTTGGAAAGACTTGTGTGCTGATGTTTTGGGGTGAACATATCCTGAGGAAAAGAGTAATGTAAAAAGAAAGAGAGTATTGGAGAATCATGGATGCAGTGCTCTTAAAAGCTGCCCTTTGTGACAAGCAGGTTAGTTGGTCTCACAGAATGTTTCTAGTGAAACAGTATGAAGCTTCTCCACCTAAGAATGGTCCATCTGTAGGAAAGAAGGGAGAATAATTTATCTGAATTCACTGATAACCTTCATATCTGTATGTCGAACTTGGCAGAAAACCACTAGGGTCGTGCAGGCACACATGCTGAGCTGCATCTGGGGCCTACCTTTGCAGTGTTGAAATGTGAAATGAATGTAGGAGGTGAGAGTCATGAGTCTAACTGAAGGCAGTGGCAACTGGCTCCATGACTCAGGAAATAGCTAAGTGGTTTGAATCATTTATTCAAGAAACAAATCAAGTAGGCAAATTGGAAGTAATGAATAAAATTGAATTCAGGACTCTGCGTTTTACCTTGAGCCTGGTGTTTGTGGGCGACCAATGACCCAATGAAGGTGATTCTTTTCAGTGGACAAGCCTCCATCCTTTCTTGGGCACTAACATTTACGATGTCCGGCCATATGGAAAGCCCATTGCTGTGCCTGTTACTGCCTCTTGGAGAAAGCATTACTCTTCTTCTGGTTCTAACATCCCTCTGAGATTTCTGACTTTCACCTGACATGAATGCTTCAGAAACTTTGTACTAAGGACACAGTGCAAGCCAAGAAATTTTCAAATCGCTATACTGCTCATTTTTTAATGTTTTAGACATCTTTATTACTATAGTTGATCAACAATATTATATTAGTTTCAGGTATACACCCTAGTCATTAAATATTTTTTGTAGATAATACGCCATTTAAAGTTATTATAAAATACCTGTTAACAGTATTCTTTGTGGTGTACATTATATCCTCGTAACTTATTTGTTTTATACATAGTAGTTTGCACCTCTTAATCCTCTACTCCTACTTTGCCCCTCCCCATTCCTTCTATCTGCAAATAACCTCTAGTTTATTCTGTGTTTCTGTATGAGCCTGTTTTTCTTTCATTAAATTAATTTACTTGTTTTATTTTTTAGATTCCACTTATAAGTGAAAACATACCATATTTGTCTTTCTCTGACTTATTTCACTCAGCATGATACTCTCCAGGTCCTTCCATGTTGCTGCAAATGGCAAAATTCCATTCCTTTCTATGACTGACTAGTAATAGGCCACATCTTCTTTATGGATCTTGAGTGGTCTTTCTAGCAGACATTTTTTGTGCAATAGTGAAAGACACCTTCTGTTGTTTCATTTTTCTACTCTTTTAAGAAAAGCCATTGTGGCCTATTTTTAAGGTTGGTCTCTTCCCTTCTCCACTGTGTAAAGAGATAATAGTTTCCTGGATCCAAATGCCTTTGTCCTTTTACCATCCTTATTTTTCTACCCAGAGTATTTTTCTTAAGATCTTAGCTTGTTTGTTCTAAATCTACCAAATGCATCCACTGTTCAAACAAACCTTGTACACCTTCATATTCTTGGCTTGGACCATCCCCCCCAGGAGATACTGCTATCCAACCACAGCATGGTCTGTATTTATCTTCATTCCATCTGCCTTCCTGTCATGTGCCTCTTTTTTGCTATGCCTTCTTTTATTGTCTCAGTTCCACACATTTATCAAAAATGTTCTCTCAAAGCACAGCAAATTCCTGGATAGCGAACTAAATGTCACATCATTGCCTAACATTGTTTATTACTTTTCAAATCTCAGACTTGTGGATTAACTCCATGACTTCACGCTTATTTCTTCCACAGTTTCATCTTTAGCCTTGAATGTAAGATGACATTTAAAGCATCAAACCTCAACCTGAAAATAATAATTTTAAAACTGAATTTCTTTAGTGTTATGCAGTATACTTGCAATCCAGCTGCCTTGCATTGCAAAAAGTCATTCCCTGTAGACAAGTTAGAAAGCATTGTACAAATGGGAATGACTGCTCTGCTCTGTAAAGTTTAAATGGCAGGTGTGTAGAAAGATTCCCTTTTCTGTACAATTGAGCCCTTGCCTCGGTTGAATATGATTATTTACACCTCTTTAGCCCATGACAGCATCTAGCAAGGCACTGCTATCTTCACACAGGCACAAAGGGCATTGCGACCAAGCTGCCATGGACACTTAGAGCCAGGAAGCACTTTTATGCCCCACATGCAGTACCCTTTGGTTGGTGAAATCTGTGGGGCATTCCAGGATGGCCAGTGTCTTTATCAAGGCCCATTCTTCTTTACTTAATACATGCTATTTGCATGTATGTTGTTTTTGTTATTTTTTAATTGAAGTATAGTCGATTTACAATGGTGTGTTAGTTTCAAGTGTACAGCAAAGTGATTCAGTTACTCGTTGCAACCCATGGACTATAGCCCACCAGGCTCCTCTGTCTGTGGAATTCTCCTGGGAAGGATACTAGAGTGGGTCACCATTCCTTTTTCAGGGGATCTTCCCAACACAGGGATCTAACCCAGGTCTTCTGCATTGCAGGCAGATTCTTAACTGTTTGAGTCACCAGGGAAGCCTTATACATATACATGTATATGTGTGTGTGTGTATTCTTTTTCAGATTATCTTCCATTATAGGCTATTGCAAGACATTGAGTATAGTTACCTGTGCTACACAGTAGATCCTTGTTGATTATCTATTCTATATATAGTAGTATATATGTCAATCCCAAACCCCTGATTTGTCTCTCCCGGAACCTGTGGGTAAGTCTCTATATTTCTTTTAAAAGTTGCCCATGGACATCCTTCATAATCTATAATGACCAGCCCCAGCAGAAACATAAATCACAAATGTCTTATTTAAGGCTGTTGACAACTTAAGATTCATTTATCTAATCTAATCTAAGCCTCTACAAAAATAAACATAAGAAACACAAAACTCTTGTTGACTAGTGCTTGAAATAGAGCATAAATGCTCTATTTGCAGGTTGCACAATGAGCCCAACTTGCAAAGCCTAAATCACAGGTAGTAAAGAATAATCTTGCCCCTCAAAAGAAGATCTAAATAGAAAGAGTTCAGCTTTTTCTCAAATTCAACTGTCCCATGAGTCCTGTTTTCTCTTAAGGGACAGAGGCAAGAAAACAGAAAGAAACCAGGATTAGTATATGTTATGTTAATAGAATTACTCCCTGAGAAAGAGACCTCAGGGAAGGAATAAACTTTCACCTCCTCATCTCCATCCTCTGGTCCTCAGCACTTTCTTTCTCCAAATTTCAGAGGAGCAGACTGAATAATGAAGTGGTCCCAGGGAATGTTTGAACTATAATCGACTTTTGTGAAACTGTTCTGACATTACAATTTTAGGAAAAGCATTTCATAATAACAGGTAATTCAAATGTTTTAGTAAAATATAATATCACACAGAAGAAGGGGATGAAAACATGATTTCCCATCCAAGTCACCAATTTAATATTAGTAACAGGTAAGATATTTGATATTCACTTGAAATACAGGACTGGAAAGAGTCAGTTTTCATTCCAATCCCAAAGGCAATGCCAAAGAATGCTCAAACTACCACACAATTGCACTCATCTCACGTGCTAGTAAAGTAATGCTCAAAATTCTAGATGGGGAAACAGTGGAAACAGTGCCAGACTTTATTTTTTTGGGCTCCAAAATCACTGCTGATGGTGACTGCAGCCATGAAATTAGAAGACGCTTACTCCTTGGAAGAAAAGTTATGTCCAACCTAGATAGCATATTCAAAAGCAGAGACATTACTTTGCCGACTAAGGTCCGTTTAGTCAAGGCTATGGTTTTTCCTGTGGTCATGTATGGATGTGAGAGTTGGACTGTGAAGAAGGCTGAGTGCCGAAGAATTGATGCTTTTGAACTGTGGTGTTGGAGAAGACTCTTGGGAGTCCCTTGGACTGCAAGGAGATCTAACCAGTCCATTCTGAAGGAGATCAACCCTGGAATTTCTTTGGAAGGAATGATGCTAAAGCTGAAACTCCAGTACTTTGGCCACCTCATGTGAAGAGTTGGCCCATTGGAAAAGACTCTAATGCTGGGAGGGATTGGGGGCAGGAGGAGAAGGGGACGACCAAGGATGAGATGGCTGGATGGCATCACCAACTCGATGGACGTGAGTTTGAGTGAACACCAGGAGATGGTGATGGAAAGAGAGGTCTGGCGTGCTGCGACTCATGGGGCTGCAAAGAGTTGGACACGACTGAGCGACTGAACTGAAATGAACTGAACTGAACTGAAATATGTTTGATATATTTAAATTTTTCTTATATACTTTAACTAAGAGTTAAACTTTTTAATGAAATTTTCAAGTTTTGTCAAAGGGATTTTTCTACCAAAATCTATTAGCAGGGTAGAGATTAAATTTTACATGCTTGGGACTGTTTCCTTTTAATTGATATTTTGCCAGATTTTGTTGATTAAAGACATAATTTGAATTTTTAGTTTGATTGAAATTAAATTTGGATTATTTAAATTTTTAACTGTGATTTTCTCTTTTACTAATAATCCATGTTCATTTGAAGAATTTGTAATTCTGTTCAGATATCTCAGATTGAATCAAGGCAGGAGAATTTTGTTCTGATAATTGAAAGTGTTCAGATAATACTTACTAAAAATCCATATTTTTACCTCTGCAAATCATCAAGATTTCTGTGGGTACCCCGTATCTCTGAATAAATCATATTTTTACTTTATCCTAACCTGAAAAGAGATATTAGAGTTTATGTTTCATTTCAATCTGCTGGTGAGAGAATCATGTGCTGATGTTCTAAACTGTTGGCCTAAAGCTTATTAAAATTCAGTACTTTTATCCCGGGCAAATCATTACGTTTTCTGTACATGTTCTTCAGGATAATATATATTTCCCTTATCCTACTGGAAAGATAATATTGGAAGGAAATAGATTGAAGTGAAACATAAATTCTAATATCACCTTTCTGGTTAGGATAAGGAAAATATATATTCTTTTACTAACAAGAAAGAAATCATATATCTTAAGTCTGAGTTTTATTTAAGTGGCTCAATCATAAACCAATACTAACAACTTTTTGTTGTTGTTTTACCATATACTATTTTCCAAATATATTTTCTGCTTTGAAAATTATTCAATTCCTATGGACTCTATTCAGTATCATGATTTTCTATTTTTGTGGTAAAAGTGTTAATTGCTCAGTCATGTCTGACTCTTTGCCCAACACCTTGGATTGTAACCCACCAGGTTCCTTTGTCCATGGAATTCTCCAGGCAAGAATACTGGAATGGGTAGTCATTCCCTTCTCCAGGGGATCTTCCTGACCCAGGGGTCGAACACGGGTCTCCTGCATTGCAGGAAGATTCTTTACTCTCTGAGGCACCAGGAAAGCCTATTTTTGTGGTAGAATTTTTCAAATAACACAGTGGCAAAAACAATGAAATAGTCTCATGGCTCTGAGAAGGGATTGCCCATCTTAAAACTATTACATTAGTAAATATTATTTTAAAACTAAAAAAAAAAGAAAAGAAATTGATACATATGTCATCTGCTAAGATAAAAAGTCAGTCCTTAGGGTATTTTGACTTTCTGATAGCCAACCTGCAAGTTGTATATCAACACATGGAAGACCCTAGGCAATACAATACTGGCATCACACACGGATTTAGAATCTATATGTGTATTAAACATCAGAGTATGTGAAAATATTACCCTAGATACATCAAAGATGCAAACTCATGAACTATTTTACCAGTCTTCTAGAAGCTTGTCATCTACTAGATAAGTCAAAAATACACATACACAGGGGGGAGAAATATCATAATAGAATAAACGGGACTGTAGAGAGAAATAACAAATAGCAGATTTTAGGAAGGCTTTTGGAAGAGTAAAATTTGATGCAGTGCTTGGAGAATGCTCAAGGCTTGACAAGAATTCATAAAAGGGACCCACTTTTCAAGCAAACAGCACAACTTACAGTAAATATAAGTTAAGAAAGTAGAATGACAAGCACAGGTTCACCGAGAGAGCTATACGGAGAGAAGAATGGCAACAAAGAAGGAATTATATCTCCAGATTTTTAGGAAACTATGATTATTTTTTAAAATGTTCTGTCCTGCTGTTAGCCCATATGTCAACCACATGTTCTGATTTTACTTTCGAAATCTGGTCTCTGGACTAGGAGCCAGTTTGGGGGAGATAACTCCAGAAAAAGTCAAGTCAAATTTTTGGCATGTAACTCAGGTATGTCAGCCTGAGGATGGAAATCTGAAATGTTCAATGATTTTAAAAAATCATCAGCAGAAGAGTGGCATTGAATAGCTATCTGGCTTGAGAGTTCCTTCAACTCTGAACCCCAGTTTTCTAGGCATCATTGGCCCCTACTTCTCACTGTCATGAATACTTCATAACATGAAAACCAAGAAAGAAGTCAATGTAACAGATGTGTTCTTTCTTCCTGGGGGGATATATAAACTGTTCTGGTGTTTCTGACTTTTATTGTACTATATAGAATTGCTTAAAATCTAATTAGCTTAAACAGGGAGTTACCATATGGTCTAACAAAGCAATTCTTGGGTATATATCCAAGAGAAATAAAAATGTACACCATCAACTGAGGCACAGCTGAACAGATTTGGTATAAGTCTATAGAATAGTATTCTGTAATAAAAAAGGAATGGATTACCATTCTATACTATAGAATAATATGGATGGATGAATACTATACTATACTATTCTATAGTACATACTATACAATGGATGGATGAATCCTAATAATATTATACTAATGAAAGAAGCTATACACAAAAAGTTTATATGGTTGCATTTATATGAAATGGCCAGATTTGCAAATTCTAAATACAGAAAGAATATTAGTGGTTGACAAGACAGGTGGGGTAAGGAGAAAGATTAAGAATGACTGCCAATGAATGTGTGACTTATTTTGGGGGTGATGAAAATATTCTAAAGTTAGATTGTAGTGATTTTTGTACAACCTTGTGACTACAATAAATTGTGCAACTTAAGTGGCAAGCTGTATGGTATATGAATTGTTACTCACATGTTCCTCTTTCATTTTTATTCCTGACAATGACAAGCATATTGTTATTCAGGCCTATATATCTTATTTAATTTGCCTACAACCTTTAGAAATAATGCACCAGGGTGTTTTGACAAATTTATAATTTTATTGGTATACAAGTACATTAGAAAATGAAAGAAAAATATTTGAAATATATTGCATGATTCAACCTTGTTATCTTGAAATTGTGTTGTCTGCCAACTCCTAAGTTCAGTGTGTTGAACTCTATAAAAAGCAAATTAACCTACGAGTAGGAACAAAGAATCAAGAAATGATTCAGAATCTCACTACTTATGCTTATATTCTGTACCAGTAAAAATGATATGAAAATCATCAAAAGATGCAATGGGTTCAATATCTTAAAACAAAGCAAAATAAACAAAAAACACCAGAAAAACTGTTCAAAGTTTCACATCAAAAACAAAACATCAAAAATAGAATGCTACTTTTCATCTTTATAGGTTGCTACTACTACACCTAATTTACAGAAAACTGGTCATAAATATGTTGAGTTGAAGGATTATGTATGTAATATACATAGGAAGAAACACAAAATACTAAATGACATTCAAATTTTTGTGCACACACAGAATAATGGAAGAATAAAGTAATAATCCTTATTTTCTGTGTACAGCAGTTTTATGATTTTTATTTTTATACCTTCAAGTGTATGAGTTAATGCTTTTAAGTATTATTAATTATATATTAAGATATATTATTTTCTTTTTTATTGTCTATTGGTAATTTAAAGGGCAATCAGAGCTCATATAACCTTGAAATATGAATCCAAAGAGTACTTTTTCATGTGACATATTTTATAATTGTAGCCTTTTGCATTATGCAGGTTCTTACTGAAACAATTATTATATCACTTTGTGCTTTTCCCTTTTCAAGGAACTGCTGCATTTCATTGACAATTAAGGTCATGTTCCGGTTCACTCCAAGTCCTCTCCTTTGCTGCTACCCTAGATCCTAGCTTGCTATGAGTAGTGCCAGCTTTGGTTAACATTTCCATCAAACTTGAGAGGAGATATTACAGGGAAGTGCAAATTAAAGCCTGCCTAAAATGCTGCTGCTGACAATTACACTGGGGCACAAGTACATTTTTCATTTATTTCAGTGGGTCAGATTAACAAGGCTGCAAGCCACATTATCATAAAAGGTGGATCAGGCTGTCAGTTCTGATTACTGTTAAAGCAATGGCATTTCAAAGAAGGCTTTGCCAAAGGAGACACATCTATTGCTAACTAGTAGTTTAAATGTATGTAATTATTGCCCACTTTTTGTAGGATATTAGAAGCTTCTGTCAATCAAAGGTCAATTTTTTTTTATTCCCCCTCCTTTTTTTCAATTAATTTCTCTACAAAATCAAATTGCTTTATGTAAGCTAAATAACGGAGAAAAAAATCTTACATTTAATAACTTCCTGAATAAGTAAGCTTGTTTAGTTGCAAATACTACAGTGCAAATCACTGTCCTAGAGGAATATGTAAGTCAAATCTAAGTTGAGGCAATTTATCCTCCATATTATATGTTAAAAAAAGGAATAGCTTAAAGTCATGCTAAAAAAGAGCAGAGCCCAGCATTTTTTTTTTTCTACCTCTTTCATTGTCTTTAGTGTAATGGTGGCTATCTCCTGGAACACAAATGAAAATTGTATTTAATAACTCATTGTTCATGCCTGTGTAATGTGAGCAAGCATCACAGTTATTATGCCGTTGTTTCTACAGGACTGGAACATCAAATAAGACATTTCTGCCCCCGTCAGAATAGTGCATGAGTTATAAACCATCTCTAGAATTATTAAAAATGTGAAAGATAACTTTCCTACTGAATCATCCTTAATCAAACAGCCATCCTTTATCAAAGAACACTCTTTTTACCAAAATTAGGTGAACTTAAATATTCTAAAGTATTAAAAGATGCTAATGGAAAATAAGCCATGGAACTAACTCATTCCACTGTTCTTCAGCCCAGTCCTGGCACTACTGTTCTTTGAACATTGGATCATTATCACCATGTAGAATACCTGTATTTGCTAAATGTTTTGGGCTTCCAAGGTGACATTACTGGTAAACTTGTCTGTCAGTGCAGGAGACAGACATGGGTTGAATCCCTGGGTTGGGAAGAGGCCCTAGAGAAGGGCATGCAACTCACTCCAGTATTCTTGCCTGGAGAATCCCATGAACAGGGGAGCCAGGTAGGCTGCAGTCCCTAGGGTCACAAAGAGTTGGACATGCCTGAAATGACTTAGCACACTTACTAAATATTTTAGCTTTGTAAAATGTGTAGTTTTGTAAAAGTCATAGTGCGGATTAGTTGGCAGGATTGTCTCATTCATGGTCATTATATAAACACAGGTGATCAGAGTATAAATTTCAGAATACTTAACAATAAATACACTAATACTACTTTTATAGTACATCTTTGTTTTTTTTTTTTTTTTAGCATGGACTGGTTGGATCTCCTTGCAGTCCAAGGGACTCTCAAGAGTCTTCTCCAACACCACAGTTCAAAAGCATCAATTCTTCAGCGTTCAGCTTTCTTTATAGTCCAACTCTCACATCCATACATGACTACTGGAAAAACCATAGCCTTGACTAGACAGACCTTTGTTGGCAAAGTAATGTCTCTGCTTTTTAATATGATGTCTAGGTTGGTCATAACTTTTCTTCCAAGGAGTAAGCGTCTTTTAATTTCATTGCTGCCAGCACCATCTGCAGTGATTTTGCAGCCCAAAAAAATAGTCTGCCACTATTTCCACTGTTTCTCCACCTATTTCCCATGAAGTGATGGGACCAGATGCCATGATCTTAGTTTTCTGAATGCTGAGCTTTAAGTCAACTTTTTGACTCTCCTCTTTCACTTTCTTTTTTTTTTTTTTAAATTTTATTTTAATGATGCTTTATGATACTATAATTCACATAAGTAAATAAACAAATTACAAGCATATATTTGGTGTATACCATATCACTAAACTGAATGATACCAAACCCTCCAAAGTTTCTTCTTCTCATGCCAATCATTGCCCAGTCACTAGCAACTTCAAAATTTCTCCATGATGATGACTTCTCAAAATTAGTTCAATTTACCTGATTTAATGATATATAAATGAAATAATTTAAATCTTTTGTGTTCAATGTTTTAAGACATTTATAACAGGCTTCTTGAAGCTGTGGTTTGTTCATTTTTATAATTACATACTATTTCATTGTATGAGTATACTCCAATTCACTTACCCTTGTGCTGTAAATCAGTGGCTAATACAGGGCATGAAGTCAGTCCCAATTTTGCCAGTCTTTTGAGCCTGTACTATACTACACTTCATTTATTTTTCAAAATAACTAGAATATGGTGAACTATAGTGTTCCTGGCATCGCAAAGTTAATGTATGGAGATATATAACGACAATACAAAATTTACCCAACCATATAAAATGTTTTAGTCCTTATATTTTTCATAAAAATCTAAGTATTCAAAAAGCAAGTGTTTTCTACAAATTTTTATCATACATATCCCTATATCACAATTTTTAAATTAATTTTCATTGGAGTATAGATAATTTACAGGTGTATTAGTTTCTGCTATACAACAAAGTGAATCAATTATACATATACATATATCCACTCTTTTATGATCCTTCTCCCATATAGGTCATTACAGAAAATTGAGTAGAGTTTCCTGTAATATAAAGTACTTTCTTCAGTTCAGTTCAGTTCAGTCGCTCAGTTGTGTCCAACTCTTTGCGACCCCATGAATCGCAGCACGCTAGGCCTCCCTGTCCATTACCAACTCCCAGAGTTCACTCAAACTCACATCCATCGAGTCAGTGATGCCATCCAGCCATCTCATTCTCGGTCGTCCCCTTCTCCTCCTGCCCCCAATCCCTCCCAGCATCAGAGTCTTTTCCAATGAGTCAACTCTTCACATGAGGTGGCCAAAGTACTGGAGTTTCAGCTTTAGCATCATTCCTTCCAAAGAAATCCCAGGGTTGATCTCCTTCAGAAGATGTCCTTCCATCTTGGATGGATGTCCAGAAGGACATCTTGGATGGTCTCCATCAAGGACTGGTTGGATGTCCTTGCAGTCCAAGGGACTCTCAAGAGTCTTCTCCAACACCACAGTAAATTTAGCCTGATCCAAATGTATGTGCATTCCACCACTATCCCACACGCTTAATATTCATTCTCACACGTATTTCCCAGATATTTTTCTGTATAAATTAGGAGACTGAAGTTGTCATTTTGAACGGTAGCACCTTCCCTTGTGGGTTACACTTCGTGCCTCACCTTGAAGTACCTGCTGGGATATGAGTCTATTTATAGGTCTAGAAGCAAAGAGGGTGTTGGGATGGGTGTTAAGGAGAATTAGCATTGTCTTGTATGCAATGTCCTCAGGGGAAAATATCAGAGTTTTCTAAGGCAATACAGGGTTAATCTCCACAGAAGGAGGTGGGGAACACAATGCCACCAGGTTTAGGGATGCCACTGCTCCTGTGGGTGGAGAAATTCTTCCACTAGTCAAAAATTTAGGGACTTAATATTCCCAGCTTCATCAAAGTCTTCTCATATGTCCTCATATCAACTTATGGGATCCTATTCTTTCTCAATTAATGCCCTCACTTTAGAACTAGATACCAAGGCTGAGAGTTCCACATGCACTTTAATCCAGCCATTCATAGGATAAGATTCTGCCATTGATTTTTAACAATTTTAGCTCTGAAGGTACAGGACACAAGGGTTTCCTTCAGTGGTGCCCTTATGAAAGCCCTTAGGTTATTCATATGGTGCTTGATCTCAGAATTCTAAACCCTAAAGTCATCTTTTTTTTTTTTTTCACCACTTTACTCAGTAACATTAAGAGGGAGCGATCAATATCATTATATTCATCTGTTTTCCAAAAGTGTTCAAAAGTATCATAGTCAATTTAGCCCCTTGTTTCCTGTATTGGCTCAGATGGTAAAGTGTCTGCCTGCAGTGCGCAAAACCCGGGTTCAATCCTTGGGTTGGGAAGATACCCTGGAGGGGGTCAGTAAAGGACAGAAATGGTATGGACCTAACAGAAGCAGAAGATATTAAGAAGAAGTGGGAAGAATACACAGAAAAAGATCTTCACGACTCAGATAATCACAATGGTGTGATCACACACTTAGAGCCAGACCTCCTGGAATGTGAAGTCAAGTGGGCCTTAGAAAGCATCACTACCAACAAAGTTAGTGGAAGTGATGGAATTCCAGTTGAGTTATTTCAAATCCTGACAGATGATGCTGTGAAAGAGCTGCACTCAATATATCAGCAAATTTGGAAAACTCAGCAGTGGCCACAGGACTAAAGTGGCTACAGGACTAAAATGGCCTAAAGGTCATTTTTCCTTCTAATCCCAAAGAAAGGCAATGCCAAAGAATATTCAAACTACTGCACAATTGCACTCATCTCACATGCTAGTAAAGTAATGTTCAAAATTCTCCAAGCCAGGCTTCAGCAATACGTGAACTGTGAACTTCCAGATGTTCAAGCTGGTTTTAGAAAAGGCAGAGGAACCAGAGATCAAATTGCCAACATCTGCTGGATCATCAAAAAAGCAAGAGAGTTCCAGAAAAACATCTATTTCTGCTTTACTGACTATGCCAAAGTCTTTGACTGTGTAGATCACAACAAACTGTGAAAAATCCTGAAAGAGATGGGAATACCAGACCACCTGACCTGCCTATTGAGAAATTTGTATGTAGGTCAGAAGGTAACAGTTGGAACTGAACATGGAACAATAGACTGTTTCCAAATCGGGAAAGGAGTACATCAAGGCTGTATATTGTCACCCTGCTTATTTTACTCATATGCAGAGTAGTGCATCATAAGAAACACTGAGCTAGATGAAGCACAAGCTGAAATCAAGATTGCTGGGAGAAATATTAATAACCTCAGATATGCACATGACACACCCTTATGGTAGAAAGCAGAGAAGAACTAAAGAGCCTCTTGATGAAAGTGAAAGAGGAGAGTGAAAATGTTGGTTTAAAACTCAACATTCAGAAAACTAAGATCATGACATCTGGTCCGATCACTTCATGGTAAATAGGTGGGAAAACAATGGAAACAGTAAGAGATTTTATTTTGGGGGCCTCAAAAATCACTGAAGATGGTGACTGCAGCAATGAAATGAAAAGACACTTGCTTCTTGGAAGAAAAGTTATTGCCAACCTAGGCAGCATATTAAAAAGCATAGACATTACTTTGCCAACAAAGGTCCATCTAATCAAAGCTTTGGTTTTCCAGTAGTCATGTATGGATGTGAGAGCTGGACTATAAAGAAAGCTGAGTGCTGAAGAATTGATGCTTTTGAACTGTGCTGTTGAAGAAGACTCTTGAGAGTCCCTTGGACTGGAAGGATATCCAACCAGTCCATCCTAAAGGAAATCAGTCCTAAATATTCATTGGAAGCACTGATGTTGAAACTAAACTCCAATACTTTAGCCCTCTGATGAGAAGAACTGACTCATTTGAAAAGAACCTGATGCTGGGAAAGATTGAAGGCAGGAGGAGAAGTGAATGACAGAAGATGAGATGGCTGGATGGCATCACCTACTCAATGGACATGAGCTTGAGTAAGATCTGGGAGTTGGTGATGGACAGGGATGCCAGGTGTGCTTCAGTCCATGGGTTCCCAAAGAGTCAGACATAAGTGAGCGACTTAACTGAACTGAATTCACTCTGCGTCCAAAGACTTGAGAGTCAGAGAAGATGAGGTGTAAATCCCAGACCAAGGGCAGGAGAAGATGAAATGAGATGACCAGCCTAAACAGCGCATTCTATTTCTCTTCAGTCATGTCTGACTCTTTGCTACAGCATGGACTGTAGCCTGCCAGCCTCCACTGTCCATGGTATTCTCCAGGCAAGAATGCTGAAGTGGGTTGCCCTTTCCTTCTCCAGGGATCTTCCTGACCCAAGAATGAGTCTTCTGTATTGGCAGGTGGCTTCTTTACCACTAGCACCACCTGGGAAAGCCTAAACAGTAAGGTAGTAAAAAGAGGTGAATTCCTCCTTCCTTTGCTTCTCTCTCTTTTTCTCTTTTTTCTATTTAGGTCTTCAACAGATTGGATAATGCCCACTCACCTTGGGGAAGGCAGTCTACTTTATTGAGTCCAACAGATGCAAATTCTAATCCCTCCCAAAAACATCTCAGGTGCACACCTCAAAATAAGGTTTAATTTGATGCCTCACGATTAGTCATGCTGACACATAAAAAGAGCCATCACAACAAATTCACTTCAAATAGTGATATATCTCATAAAAAAAAAACAATGTAAGCTATGTCATTTAATAAAAATTTTGGAAAGAAAAGGAAGATGTGTAATGATTTAAGAAATGTGTCTGATAATGTTTAATGGACCTGACAATATTCTCTGGTGGAACAGCAATAAAGAATCCACTTGCAGTGCAGGAGACCCCCGTTTGCTCTCCGGTTCAAGAAGAGGCCCTAGAGAAGAAAATGACAACCCACTCCAGTATTTTTACCTGGGAAATCCCGTGGACAGAGGGATCTGATGAGCTACAGTCCAATCCACAGGGTCACAAGGAGTCAGACACAACTTAGTGATTAAATAACAGCAACAAACAACAATTGACAAATAGGTAGGAAAAGGCCATGCCATATGGATTGGCGAAATACTAAAAGCCTTAGGTAGGAATAAACTTCACATGTTAAAAAAAAAAAAATGAGGGAGACACATGTGATTGGGTCATTGTGAGTGAAGTGGAGATACGTGTGAGGTCCAGGGAATGAGCAGAGATGATTACACTTGAGTTGTGATAGTGGTCACAAAAGTAGTCTTCAGTGGGCTGATTTGAGAGAATTGTGGAAGAGGAATCATTTGGATTTACTGATGGATTATTGTCAATAATGAGAGAAAATAAGCTATGAATAATTTTTAGAATTCTGACTAGCGAAACAAATGCCCATTTCTATGGTGGGCAACAGGGAAAGAGAATCAGATTCAGAGGGAAGAATACAAGTTTTCTTTGGGATATTTAAAGTTATGCTGTATGTATCCAGGTGAATAAATTTGCCAAGCAAGCGAGCTTGATTCGTGGGTCTCAAGTTTAGAAAAAATAGTAAGGTTCATCCTGTAAGTGGAAGAACACAAAATATGGAGAAGTTACTTACTTTGCTGAATAATGCCTCTTAAGTTATATAGAAAGAAAAAAACAGTATTACCTGACTTTTCAATTAGATCTACTGCTGTTCTTGATTGTGCTTCCAAGCTGTTTCCAGAAGATTTACTTCATCTATTTGAGAGTATTCTCATCCAAAAATTAATCACAATAATACATGAACTACCTACATCCATAAGATTTATGAGAGTACAGTAAAAAAATGAAGCAATATGTGAAATGACACTTTATTCATATAAAGTTTTAAATGACTAAAATATTACATATAATTTGAATACTTTTTTATCATTTAATTTATTGTACATTAAATATTATTCTTTCTTGCCTACCTTTCTTCCTTTCTGACTCATTAATTTCTTTCCTTTCTTATTTTCTTACTGTATTTTTTTCCTTTGTTTTCCTTCCTGTCTTCTCTAAACATCATTTACTCAGTACCAAATCTGCTAGGAAAATACACTACAGTGATAGAGAGTTCAAATTTCAAAGGCAATCATCTGAACATAATTTCTGAATGACTTTGGTCATCATATTAATTTCCAAACTCTGAAGTGGAAATGGCAGTTCCTACTTTAGATTGTTGTCGGCAAATAGAATCAGTAAAGTACATAAACTAACCACATTTGGCTCTCAGTAAATGTAAATGTAACATTCTGTTATTCTTTGCCAGATATTGTGATAGATAAGATGATTGATGAACCCTGCTAATAACCCTTAATAAACCAAGGACTATGGAAGCAAAAGCAGAGTTAGATATGAAAGCATATAACTGTAATACTAATGTTATATCTGATTACCAATGTAGTAAAATACTGCAATAAGATAGAAGAAAACTCTGAAGGCTTCACCTACAATAGATATATTTAAGTCTTTGTGTTAGACTGATAGTATTTTATCTGATTCTATTAAGTCTTTTTGTGTATACAACTAGAATTGGATCTTCTCCTAGGTGATGACCATAGCCTGCAGTAAAACACAATACATTGGATTTTTGTATTTGTAGCCATTTGTTTAGTCAATAGGATCTTCAACAAAGTACATATCACTTCACAATCAGCAAGCTGAAAATAACAACTGCAACTGAATAACCAACAGGACAAGGCAACATGAAATGGACACAGCAAGCAAGAGTCTCTACCCTATGAAGCCCTGCGCTGTGGTTGGATTCAGGGAGGGTTTACTAGTAAAAACAGCCCCTAAACTTATACCTGATGAATACGAGCACAAATTTAACCACAGGATGGCAGACTGGATTGGGGGAAATAATTTTGTTGATTTTTAAATTTGATCGATTTTTTCATCTGAAATTATTTTGACACAGTGTTTCTGTGTTAGTGTGCTAATTAAATCTGTGCAATGAAGCAGATATTTAAGTTATAAAAGTTGTACATAAAATCACAAAATATCACTCTCTTTGGGTTTCTACTGGAGTTGGTTCAAATGTGAATTTTTGTACGTCAGTTTAGGTACAATATTTCTATGTGAAATGCTAAATGTCTAATTAAATTGATCAAATAATAATAAAATTTTAAAGAAAACAGTAGTCAATTTCAACTTTATCTTGCAACCTTATAATATTATGATTTCCTTTGTAATCTGAAAACATTGCCTATGGATAAGTAGTTTCTCTTTGTACTTGTTGGAACTGCCACAATGTCTGAAAAAAACCTTTAATTAGGTTGGGAGTTTTAAATGAAATAAAGTAAAAATAAAATTAAAAAAAAAAATAAATTTAAAAAAAAGACAAAAAAAAAAAGACTAATAAAGCAAGTGAGGCAAAATGTTAAAAGCTAATAAAGGATAAATGGAAGTTCTTTATATTATTATTACAATGTTTCCATAAGTTTGGGAATATTTCAAAATAAAGCATTAAAAGTTAAAAAAAAAAATAACAGTAAAAGAGAATAAATCCTTTTTCTTAATCTGTGTCAAAGCAGCAGCCAAAGAAGCTTGTGGTTTTGGCATTAAGGCAGGGAAAACAGGAGTTTTGGTGTTAAAAATAACCCTGAATTTGAATCCTGGTGACAGTAAGAACATTATCATTTCTTGAAGTCATAAACACATGTACCTATAATATATACATAGTACACATACCCATGCATATGTATGAGCTGTACACAGGCAAACATACAAGCATGTACTCTTATCAGAAGGAATCTTGTGTATGTTATCCAATAGACAGCTCACAACATGTAAATATGCTTACTTCCAGGCCCTTCAGGTTTCCCGAGTGGTGCTAGTGGTAAAGAACCTGCCTGCCAATGCAGGAGACATGAGATGTGAGTTCGATCCCTGGGTAAGGAAGATCCCCTGAAGGAGGGCATGGCAACCCAGTCGAGTATTCTTGCCTGGAGAATCCCATGGACAGAGGAGCCTGGTGGGCTACAGTCTATAGGGTCACAGAGTTGACAGAACTGAAGCAACTTTGCACCCAGGCATGCACCAGACTCTTCATGTACAGTGAGGAAAACTAAAACACAGAGAAACAATGCAATGTGTCTATAGTCTAATGGCCAGCAAGTGACTTAGTTGTGATTCAGATTTCTGACCATATGACTTAACTTCTCTTCAATGATGCCTTCTTTTTACAGTTCTTTGTTGTTGTTTCTTGGTTGCTAAGTTGTATATTTGGAAAACTCAGCAGTGGCCACAGGACTGGAAAAGGTCAGTTGTCATTCCAATTCCAAAGAAAGGCAATGCAAAAGAATGTTCAAACTACCGCACAGTTGCACTCATCTCACATGCTAGTAAAGTAATGCTCAAAATCCTCCAAGCCAGGCTTCAGCAATACGTGAACCGTGAACTCCCTGATGTTCAAGCTGGCTTTGGAAAAGGCAGAGGAACCAGAGATCAAATTGCCAACATCC
>SJYT01025636.1:274059-326572 GCA_006410635.1 Cephalophus harveyi | reverse complement strand
TTAAAAAAAAAAAAAAGAAAAATAAATCCCTTATGATTAGATAGTGGAAGTGAGAAATAGATTTAAGGGACTATATCTGATAGATAGAGTGCCTGATGAACTATGGATGGAGGTTTGTGACATTGTATAGGAGACAGGGATCAAGACCATCCCCATGGAAAAGAAATCCCAAAGAAGGGTAATGCCAAAGAATGCTCAAACTACCATCAATTGTGCTCATTTCACACGCTGGCAAGATTATGTTCAAAATCCTTCAAGCTAGGCTTTAGTAGTATATGAACTGAGAACTTCCAGATGTACAAGCAGGATTTAGAAAAAGCAGAGAAAAAAGAGATCAAATTGCCAACATTCAATAGATCATAGAGAAAATAAGAGAATTCCAGAAAGACATCAATTTTTGCTTCATTGACTATGCTAAAGCCTTTGAATGTATGGATTACAACAAACTGTGGAAAATTCTTAAAGAGATGAGAATACCAGACCACTTTACCTGTCTCCTAAAAAAATCTGTATGCAGGTCAGGAAGCAACAGTTAGAACCAGACATGGAACAATGGACAGGTTCAAAATGAGAAAGGAATACAGTAAGGCTGTACATTTTCACCCTGCTATTCCTCTTCTATGCAGAGTAGATCATGTGAAATGTCAACCTGGAGGAATCACAAGCTGAAATCAAGATTGCCAGGAGAAATATCAACAACCTCAGATATGCAGATGATACCACTCTAGTAGCAGAAAGTGTAGAAGAACTAAAGAACTTCTTGTTGAGGGTGAAAGAAGAAAGTGAAAAAGCTGGCTTGAAACTCAATATTAAAAAAATAAGATTATGGCATCCAGTCCCATCACTTCATGCAAATAAAAGGAGAAAAAGTGGAAGCAGTGATGGATTTTAATTTGAGGGGCTCCAAAATCACTGCAGACAGTGACTGCAGCCATAAAATTAAAAGATGCTTGCTCCTTGGAAGGAAAGCTATGACAAACCCAGATAGCATACTAAAAAGCAGAGACATCACTTTGCCAACAAAGGTCCATATAGTCAAAGCTATGGTTTTTCCAGTAGTCATTTACAGATGTGAGAGTTGGTCCATAAAGAAGGCTGAGTACTGAAGAACTGCTTTCAAATTGTGGTGCTGGAGAAGACTCTTGAGAGTCACTTGGACTGAAAGAAGATCAAACCAGTCAATCCTAAAGGAAATCAACCATAAATATTCATTGGAAGGACTGATGCTGAAGATGAAGCTCCAACACTTTGGCCATCTGATGTGAAAAGCTGATTCATTAGAAAATCTTTCCCTGATGCTGGGAAAGACTGAAGGCAAAGAAGAAGGGGGAAGCAGAGGATAAGATGATTAGATAGCATCAGCAACTCAATAGTCATGAATTTGAGCAAACTCCCAGAGGTAATGGAGAACAGAGGAAACTAGCGTGCTGCAGTCTTTAGGGTCCCAAAGAGTCAGACACAACTGAGCAACTGAACAAAAACAACAAGAATCAACACCTCATTCTTCAATAAAAACAAAATTTCAGTTTCTGAAAAATAAGCATGGAAGCATGGTGGGGAAAGAGAATGGATAAAAGGCTTGAAAACAAGTTCTTGGAGGTATAGTTAAAGGAACTGGAAATGCTTGACCTGGAGAAAAGTAGTTTTGAACATTCAACTAGAAAATATGTGAAAGGCTTCTCCTCTGGAGCAAATAGTGTACAAGGTGCTGAGGGCAAGCAAAAAAAAAAACAGGACAGATGTGGCCTCTGTCCCCATGGAAACCTGAAATGGTTGGGACGGTCGAGGCCTCTGCCTGCAGATATCTGAAGGGGTACTGGGGAAGAGTGAGTGGCCTTGTGCTGTGAGGGGCCCACAGACAGAGCTGGGATTGTTCTGTGGATGCCTTGGTGGGTAGATTTCCTCCCTGAAGATGCAGGAACTTACCCACAGGCAGATGGATGGCTGCCTCAGGGGACAGAAAGCTCGCCATCACAAGGGGAAAGGAGGTGTGAGCACTTGGAAAGGATACATAAGAGGGGCTGTATCTGTCTGCCCAGTTGCCACCACAAAATGCCACCAAGTGGATTAAACAGTAGACATTTATTCAGCACAGCTCTGGAGGCTGAGAAGTCCAAGATCAATGTGCCAACCAGTTTGGTTTCTGGTGATCCCTCTTTTCCTGACTTGCAAAGGGCGACCTTCTCACTGTGCTCTCAGATGGCCTGTCCTCAGTGCACGTGTATGGAGAGAGAGAGAACGCTCACCATTGTGTCTCCTCTCACAACGGCACTAATTCCATCAGAAGGGCCCCACCCTCATAACCTCATCTAACTCTAATGACCTCCCAAGGGCCTCATCTTCAAATGCCTTCACCTTGGGGGTTAGGGCTTCAACATATGAATTTGGGGTAGGGCGGAACATAAACATTCAACCCATAGCAGGGCCTCAGCATGAGCAGGGCCGCTGGACTACTCACTGCAGAGTCCTTCTATACTTAGCTCTCTGCTTCTGTACAAGCTGAGGGCACATGGACCCTGTGCTGAGGGCCAGCTGTGACTTAGGCAGCTGAACCTGGGCAGGGTGAGGAGTTGGGAACCAGATAGAATGCCTGGGTGGTACACACATCAGCCCCCTCTGCTCTGGGAGTAGAGATGCAAAGATGAGCAAAAGCACTACTTGTGGTGACTCAGTTCTGGGTAAGGCACTTGCCCTCTTGTAGTCTTAACTTCTTCATCCGATAAAGAGGGTGTGATTGTACCACACACCCAAAAAACTATTGTGAAATGGGGATGAAGTATGGAAATGTGTGGCCTGGCCCAGCACAGAGCGTGATGCATAAGCAATCGGTAGATATGAGCTGCCATTTATGATTGTTAATAACAAGTGCCTGCTGTGGGGTTTCAACCAGAGTGGGGAACAAATAGGAATACAGATGTGGAGATTATTGTATAGGGGGGTCTCTTTGCTTCAGAGAGTGTTTAATTCTCACAAGTATTGCTCCTGGAGTAGGAATCAGGAAATACTTCTTAGTGGAAGGGACAATGGGAGCTGAAACATGAAGAAAGATTGAAGAAGTTGAGGGGTTTGGGGCCAGGATATTTTGAATCAAAGGATGAAAAAAGGGAGACAGGCTGCTGGGCTAACTGGAGAAAGAAAATGGCCCAGGTGACCACATACAGGTATTCACTCGTTCACCTGCTGTATCATTCACGACTTCCAACAGCCCCACCTGCCACAACCATAATAGTTTCAGCTCTGAAAGATCACAACTCAAGCATCCCACCACCTGATCACAACCTCCACGCGTCCACTGCATGACGCGCTACATAGGTCCCCCGCACCTGTTCACCGCTGGCTTCTCTAGCCACTGGCACTCTATTTTCTTTCAATCCGTCACCCTCTTCTTCCTCATGTCTTTCTTCTTCTCTTCTTCCTAGCCCCTCACAAGCACTTTTCTACTGTTTTAATATTTTGACTTTGTTGTTTTATTCTGTTTTTAGATTACTCACATAAGTGATACTGTGGAGTAATTGTCTTTTCCTGACTTATTTCTTTTAACATGATGACCTCAAAGACCATCCATTGCCACAACAAATGGCAGGATTTCCTTCTTTTTCATGGCTGAGTCATATTCCATTGTATATATACCACATTTTCTTTATCCATTCATCCACTGACAGGCACTTACCCTGTTTCCATATCTTGGTTATTGTGAATACTGCTGCACAAACATAGGAGTGAAGATGTCTCTAAGATCTTGTTTTTGTTTCCTTTGGATATACACCCAGCAACGAGATAGCTGGATCATATGGCTGATCTACTCTTAATTTTTTGAGAAACCTCCACACTATTCTCCACAGGGTCTATGCCAATTTACATTTCCATCAAGAGTGGACAAGAGTTCCCTTTTCTCCACTTCCTCACCAACACGTGTTATCTTTTATCTATTTGATCATAAATTCTAGTAGATGTGACTCATGTCCTTTATTACAGCTCAGATGGTGATCCAGCATTTTAATAACAGCTTGTTGTTGCTACGAATTCTCTTGCCCGTCGGTCTTGAGATCTCACTGGTTGAAAAACCTCTCCCTTCTGTTCCTGTGGTTTCCTTCCTGTACCTAGCAGGCAAACACTGTTGAGAACAGCTTACCACAGGGCAAAGGGCTTCCTCTAACTCCAGGTGTTCACTTCAAATGGGCCTTGGACACTGCCCATAACCATTCACCCTCCAGTGGCCACTTCATGCTTTCATCATGCTCCTCAAACCTGCTTCCTCATTCTCAGCCATGACCCCACCTTCTCCTTTACAGAGAAAGAAAATACTGTCCCTTATCTTCACACACACACACACACACATGCACACACAACCCCACACCCATCCTCTTCCCTTTCCCCTTCTATTTCAACAAGAACTAGTATTCTCACCTAAGGCCAGTTCGGAGAAGGCGATGGCACCCCGCTCCAGTACTCTTGCCTGGAAAATCCCATGGACGGAGGAGCCTGGTGGGCTGCAGCCCATGGGGTCACTAGGAGTCGGACACGACTGCGCGACTTCGCTTTCACTTTTCACTTTCATGCATTGGAGAAGGCAATGGCAACCCACTCCAGTGTTCTTGCCTGGAGAATCCCAGGGACGGGGGAGCCTGGTGGGCTGCCGTCTATGGGGTCTCACAGAGTCAGACACGACTGAAGCAACACAGCAGCAAGGCGAGTTCTCCACCTGGATTTTGGTGCCCTGCCTTCTCCCCTTCTCAGAAATCTTGTATTTTTCAATTAATTTTTAATGGAGTACAGTTGCTTTACAGTGTTGTGTTAGATTCTGCTATACAGCAAAATGAATCAGCCATACCTATACATATATCCACTGCCTTTTGGACTTCCTTCCCATTCGGGTCCCCACAGAGCATTAAGCAGAGTCCCGTGCTACGCAGTATGTTCTTACTAGTTACCTATTTCATACATAGCATTTATAGTGTACGTGTGTTAATCCCAATCTTCCAATTCCTCCCACCCCTTCCCTTTCCTTCTTGGTATCCACACATTTGTTCTTTACATTTGTCTCTATTTTTGCTTTGCAAATGCGATCATCTATACTATTTTTCTAGATTCCACATTTATGCATTAATTTACGATACTTGGTTTTCTTTCTGACTTACTTCACTTTGTATGACATACTCTAGGTTCATCCTCTTCTCTACAAATGACCCAATTTCATTTCTTTTTATGGCTGAGTAATAGTCCATTGTATATATGTACCACAGCTTCTTTATCCATCCCTGAGTCGGACACGACTGAAGTGACTTGGCAGCAACTGGACATTTAGGATGCTTCAATATCTTGGCTATTAGAAATACTGCTGCTATGAACATTGGGGTATATGTATCTGTTTGAATTATGATTTTCCCAGGATATAAACCCAGAAGTGGAATTACTGGGTCATATGGAAATCCCATGGACAGAGGAGTCTCATGAGCTACAGTCCATGAGGCTGCAAAGAATCAGACACAGTTAAAGCACGCTATCTGTGAGGTGAGGTGAGGTGAAGTCACTCAGTCGTGTCCGACTCTTTGTGACCCCGTGGACTGTAACCTACTAGGCTTCTCCGCCCATGGGATTCTCCAGGCAAGAATACTGGAGTGGATTGCCATTTCCTTCTCCAGGGGATCTTCCCGACCCAGGGATCGAACCCGGGTCTCCCTCATCAGAGGCAGACGCTTTAACCTCTGAGCCACCAGGGAAGCCCTACGCTATCTGTACCTGTACGTTAGTTCTAAATTTGGGGGATTTTTGTCACTTTATTTTTTAATTGAAGGACAGTTGCTTTACAAAGTTTTGCTTTCTGTCAAATATTAACAAGAATCAGCCTTAGGTACACCCATGTCCCCTCCCTCTTGAATCTCCCTGCCATCCCCCTCCCCATCCCATCCTTCTAGATTGTCACAGAGCCCCTGTTTCAGTTCCCTGAGTCATACAGCAAATTCCCATTGGCTGTCTATTTTATATACGGCTATATTTTAGTTTTTAAAGAACCTCAACACTATTCTCCATAGTGTATCACTCTACATTCCCACCAACAGTGTAGAGGGTTCCATTTCTCCACACCCTCTCCAGCATTTATTGTTTGTAGATTTTTTGACGATGGCCATTCTGAATGGTGTGAGGTGATACCTCATGGTAGTTTTGATTTGCATTTCTCCAATAATCAGTGATGTTGAGCATCTTTTCATGTGTTTGTTGGCCATCTGTATGTCTTCTTTAGAGAAATGTCTATTTAGGTCTCCTGCCCATTTTTTAAATTGGGTTGTCTGTTTTTTTGATATTTAGCTGCGTTAGCTGCTTGTATATTTTTGGAGATAAATCCTTTGCCAGTTGCTTTGATTGCAAATATTTTCTCCTATTCTGAGGGTTGTCTTTTGTAAATCTTGTAATTTTTATTATCCTATCTTCCTCTTGGGTTTTTTTTTTTTTTTTTGCCGCACCACATGGCTTAAATAATCTTAGTTCCCCAATCAGGGATCAAAACTGTGCTCCTTGCAGTGCAAACATGGAGTCCTAACCATCGGACCACAAGGGAATTCCCTGACTCTACTTCTCCATCACATCTTTCCTGTTAGCCTTTGAACAAGATCAAATCACCTGCTAAACAAAAAGAAAAGCCAACATCCTCAACCTCACATCTTCTCCAGCAAACACTCTCAGCCTTTCCTGCTGACCTTCTCAAAGAAGCTGCCTGCATTTTCTCACATCCTCACTCCACTCACCTTTTCTGACAGCTTCTGAGATATAACTGACATATGGGCTTCCCTGATGGCTCAGAGGCTAAAGCGTCTGCCTCCAATGCGGGAGACCCGGGTTCGATTCCTGGGTCAGGAAGATCCCCTGGAGAAGGAAATGGTAACCCACTCCAGTATTCTTGCCTGGAGAATCCCATGGACAGAGAAGCCTAGTAGGCTACAGTCCACGGGGTCGCACAGAGTCGGACACGACTGAGCGACTTCACCTATCACCTACTATAAACTGCACTTACTGCAAGTGTACAACTTGATAAGTTTCATGTCTACGCCCATGAAACCACCACCACAATGAAGATAATAAACATCTCCATCACCATCACGAGTCTCTTTGTGCCCCTTGACAAGCTTCTTGCTCCATCACTCACTGAAAATGCTCTTGATAAATGTGCTTTATCTGCATCTCACTAGATGCAGATAAATGTGAAAAAATGTGAAATGTGAAATCTGCATCTCACTAGATGCAGTGAAAAATGGTAACTGCTTCTTAGACATCTCAGAAATACCTCAAATACAACCTATCCAAAACCAGACTCAAGGGCTTACTCCTTCAAACCAGCTCCTCTTCTGGTAGTACCATTCAAGTGTGCATGCAAGCCAGGAGCCTAAACATGTTTTTGACACGTGTGGGCAACGCTGCACCAAGTACTGCCCATTTCTAACCCTGGATTACCTCTGTGCTCTCCTCTCTGTCTCTGCCATCATCACTTTACTACAAGATTTCTTCCTCAGTTTCGCACCACAGCAAGGGTCCCCCAACAGGCATCACTATCCATTTCAGTGCTCATACTTCACTTCCCAGCTGCAGCCAGAGGGAACTTTTCTGAAAACAAGAATGAGGCTCTGGAGTAGAACAAAGAGCCTGGGGCTGCAGAGCTGCCTGGGCCTGACCCTCCCTGTCCGCCCTCTGTAAGTGGGAGAGGCATGTCAGCTGCAGCAGCCTAAGCTAAGGGTGGGGCTCCTAGGAAGAACTCCCTTGCCAGCAGATGACAAAACCCCAAGTGGTAGGATGGACAGTCAGCCTACCGGGGCCTCCCTGCGAAGGACCCACTAGTGCCACCATGGTTTCCTTTGCTCATGTCTTAATACAAGAGATAACCAAAGACAGTTCTCCAAAGAAGACAATGTTGTTGTTGATGTTTATCACTAAGTCATGTCTAACTCTTTTGTGACCCCATGGACTGTATTCCGCCATGCTCCTCTGTCCATGGGATTTCCCAAGCAAGAGTACTGAAGTGGGTAGCCATTTCCTTCCCCCACAGGATCTTCACAACCCAGGGATGGAACTCTCATTGCCTGCATTGGCAGGCAGATTCTGTACCACGAGCCACCAGGGAAGCCCAGAGAAGACATGCAGATGGCCAACAGGCACATGAAAAGATGCTCAGCATTGCTAATTACTAGCTAAACAAAAATCAAAACTGCAATGAGGTATCGCCTCACACTGGTCAGAATGGCCATCATCAAAAAGTCTACAAATAATAAATGCTGGAGAGGGTGTGGAGAAAAGAAAACCCTCCTACACTGTTGGTGAGAATGTAAATTGGTGCAGCCATGATAGAGAACAGTATGTAGGTTTCTTAAAAAACAAAAAAATAGAACTACTGTGTGACCCAGCAATCTCACTCCTGGGCATATATGCAGAGAAAACCAGAATTCAAAAAGATACATGCATCTCAGTGTTCACTATAGCCTGTTTCAGATAGCCAAGACAGGGAAGCAACCTAAATGGCCACTGACAGAGGGATGGGTAAAGAAAATGTGGTGCAGATACACAATGGAATATTACTCAGCCATTAAAAAGAATGAAATAATGCCTTTTGCAGCAACGTGGAAAGAGAGTATCATCTTGAGTGAAGTAAGACAGAGAAGGAGAAATATCATATGATATCCCTTACATGTGGAATCTAAAAAGAAATGATACAAATGAACTTCCTTACAAAGCAGAAACAGACTCACAGACTTAGAGAGCTGAACTTAGGGTTGCTAAGGGGAAGGATGAGGGGAAGCGATAGTTAAAGAGTTTGTGTGTCAGTGCACACTGACATATTTGAAATGTAACCACCAAGGACCTACTGTAGAGCGCATGGAACTCTACTCAATGTTATGTGGCAGCCTGGATGGGAGGGGAGTTTGGAGGAGAATGCATATGGCTGAGTCCCTTCACTGTTTGCCTGAAACTATCATAACATTATTTGTTAATCAGCTATATCCCAATACAAAATAAAATGTTTAAAAAAAGATAACAAAGATACATGCACTCCAGTGTTCATAGCAGCACTACTTCCAAAAGCCAAGATATGGAAGCAACCCAAATGCCCATTGGCAGAAGAATGGATAAGAAGATGTGGTACGTATATACAATGGGATATTACTCAGCCATAAAAGAGTGAAATACAGTAATGCCATCTGCAACAACATGGATGGAGCTAGAGATTATCGTACTAAATGAAGCAAGCCAGAGAAAGAAAAATATTGTATCACTTAAATGGTGACACCACAAAAAGCTACAAATGTACCTATTTACAAAACAGAAAAAGACTCACAGACTTCAAAAACAAACTTATGGTTACCAATGTGGAGGTGGGGAAATTGGGATAAATTAGAAATTGGGGATTAAAATATACACACTACTATATATTATATTAGTATTATAATATAAAATAGATAATCAACAAGGACCTACTATTTAGCATAGGGAACTATACTCAATATCTTGTCATAACCTATAAATGGAAGAGGATGCAAAATATTTTTTTTAAAAGAGATGACCAGAAAACAAAAAAACAACAGAGAGAGAGAAAGATGATCAGATAGAACAACACTTCTCAAATTATTTACAACTTATCTCAGACCTATCTTTTTGTAGGATCACACTTGGATGTCAAATTGTTGCAAAATTTTTCTAAATGCTTACTCAGAATGTTGTTACTTAATACACAATGGACTGGTAACAAAGAGTTTGCAGACCCAGCACAGTTCGTGGACCACACTTTGAGCAGCACTGGACTACAGGACCCATTATGAGCTAAGATTTGGAGGGGGAATGCAGGGGGAGACCCAAGAATGAGAAAGACCCTGCCCACTGACATAGAGGAACACAGATACAGAGAAAATTCTGGGTTCAAATTCTGCCATACCAGACTTAGAATAAACTTTGGCAAGGCACTTTTTTTTTTTTTTTTTTTTGCAGAGCCTCAGTTTCTTTACCTGGAAAATGGATGGAGGTGGGGGCTAGGATAGAAGATATCTGTTATTTCTTTTTGTTCCATGTCCAGAAAAAAGATAGCATCTGACTTCCCTTTGGGTTTGGATGGGCTTACCTCTTCTCTTAACCTAAACCTAAATGTGACCCATTTTTTTTTTTTGCAGAGCCTCAGTTTCTTTACCTGGAAAATGGATGGAGGTGGGGGCTAGGATAGAAGATATCTGTTATTTCTTTTTGTTCCATGTCCAGAAAAAAGATAGCATCTGACTTCCCTTTGGGTTTGGATGGGCTTACCTCTTCTCTTAACCTAAACCTAAATGTGACCCATTAGCAGGTTCAATCACCCTACATATGATAGATAGGTTTGGTCCAGAGCTGGGCGCATAAACCACCTGAGCCACTGAAAGTCTATCTTGGACCCCTTGCTGGATGTGTTAGGGGAAAATTATCTTTTTGTGTGGTCTGCTAAGCACAAAGGGAACCCCCTGAAAATGAAACCAATACCAAAGAAAGCTGAGACAAAAATTGGAGAGAAAAGCTTCTCATGACAGTGTTTGAGTGCCTGCAGGTCAGCTTCCACCCCCTCCCTCCTCTCCTTCTCCCAGTCACTGTCCTTGGTCAGCCTCCACTGGCTCTCCCTCCCCTCTCTGACCTCCCTGCTGACCTGTGCATCCATGATGGGAAAGGTCCAAGAACGTGATTCAGGTTAAGAGGCAGAGACTGGCTATGTGACCGAGAAGCCACTTCATGTCTCTGGACCTTGGCCTTCCCATCTGTCCAATGGGGATGCTGTCTGTCTCAGACTCTCAAAGTTCTCTCCACGACCTGGCACACTCATGAGCAAACAAGATTTAGAAGCATAAAGTGCTGATGGTTTTACTCATCTCCCTGAGGCCAAGTGTCATGTGCAGGTAGACGAGGTACAGAGAAAGGGCTTTGGCAAAAAGATTGGTCCCCACTTACTAGCTGTGTGGCATGTGTGAAAGGGGCACATCATGCATGTGCCCATGATGCACCTTCTCTAGGTCTTTGTTTCCCCATTTATTAAGCGAGATAATGGTACCTATCTGCCAGTACGTCTGTGAGGGAAGAGTGACAATATAGACGAAGTGCATCAGTTCAGTTCAGTTCACTCACTCAGTCAGGTCTGACTCTTTGTGATCCCATGGACTGCAGCATGCCAGGCCTCCCTGTCCAGCTCCAGCAACAACTCCTGGAGTTTACTGAAACTCATCCAACCATCTCATCCTCTGTTGTCCCGTTCTCCTCCTGCCTTCAGTCTTTCCCCGCATCAGGGTCTTCTCAAATAACTCAGTTCTCTGCATCAGGTGGCCAAAGTATTGAAGTTTTAGCTTCAGGATCAGTTCTTCCAATGAATATTCAGGACTGATTTCCTTTAAGACGGACTGGTTGGATCTCCTTGCAGTCCGAGGGACTTTCAAGAGACTTCTCCAACACCACAAAAGCATCAATTCTTTGGCGCTCAGCTTTCTTTACAGTCCAACTCTCACATCCATACATGACTATTAGAAAAACCATATCTTTGAATAGACAGACCTTTGTTGGCAAAGTAATGTCTCTGCTTTTTAATATATGGCACATAGAAATTACTTTAAAAATGGACTTTTAGGGACTTCCCTGATGGTGTAGTGAATAAGAATCCATCTGCCATGCAGGGGACCCAGGTTCAATCCCTGGTCCAGGAATATTCCACAGGCCTCAGAGCAACTAAGCTTGCAGTGGCAACTACTGAGCCTGTGCTCTAGAGCCCACAAGCTGCAGCTATTGAGCCCGTGAGCTGCAGCCGCTGAAGCCTGCGTGCCCTAGCGCCTGTGCTCTACGAAAGAAGCCTCTGCAATGAGAAGCCCATGCACCACAATGAAGAGTGGCCCCCTCTCACCACACCTAGAGAAAACCCGAGCAAAGCAATGGAGATTCTGCGCAGCTAAAAATACTTTTTCATCTTTTTAAATAAAAGACCAATGAACTTTTAAAATTAAACAATTTTAAGGATGCCAAATATAGGTGGAACCCAGCAGACTACCTCAAGAGAGGATTCTGGAGTGTTCAGCATAGTGTTCCTCTTTTGATGCTTCCTGAACAAGACATGTTCTAGAGGTGTTACTATTCCTATCTGAGACACAGCATCCTCTTGATAACTTCCTCTCTTTCCCCAGTTCCACTCTGGTCCAATAGACACTGTCAAATTCTGTCCACTTAAACACTCTTTCAGCAGCCCACCTTCTTCCATCCATCTTCCCCTTCCCTCTGCCCTGTCACACACCCTCCACCCTGCATCCTTTAAGTCCCGTTCACTGCCGCTCCCCTGAAGCACATTCTGGGACTTGGCAGGAGCTGTCAGAAACAGATCCCTAAGCTCAGAATATTCCCCTGGCTTGCTATTGCCTAACAAGTAAACAGCAAATCTCTAACAGGGACTGTGAGGCTCCCATGAACTCTTTTCAGCTTTCCTTTCTACAACAGGTGCTACCAGTACACCCCGCCCCCGCACCCTCCCACCCCCTGCATTCTTGACCAATTCTATAGATGTGTATAAGAGACAGCCCCCACACCGCCACCACCACCACCTGTATCCCTTAGGTGCATCTTGAACATCACCTACAGATTTGGGGAGGAGTTCCTGTACACAGGGGTGGTTCCTACCCCAAGCACCTACACTTCTTTGTCCAAAAGTTTTCTGTTGTGGGTTCACCCATCTGGGCAGGACAGCAAAATTGATCAGATTTGATGGACAAACACTCCAGCTTCCTTGTCTCTCTATGAGACATTACTTCTTTTTCTTCTCCTTATACTTGGCCTCACTGTGTGACTTAAAGGATCTTAGTTCCCCACCAGGTATTGAGCTGGGGCCCTCGGCAGTGAAAGTTCAGAGCCCTAACCACCAAACTGTCAGGGAATTCCCTATGGGACGTTTCTGATGTGTGTCCTACACAGTCTTGCAGGGGGCTCCCCCAAAGAGTAACATTCTCATCTTTTATTGGTTTTCCTCTCTTTTCTTTCTCCTCTACTACTTCACTATGCTTCCTGGGGACATCCTCTCAAATAAAGTACTTACACCTAAATCCTTGATCCAGCATCAGCTTTGGAGCGTACCCAAATTAGGACATTTTCAAAGCTCAAGTCCCATCACACCCTTTTATGCACCCTTAACTCCAGCCAGCTTAAACTACAAACTAGATGCCCACGCCTTCACTCTCCCATGTCTTTCCTCTTTCTGGGCCTGTTACCTAGAAGCCCTTCTTGCTTTTGCATCTGTCATCCCCTATCTATTTTTCAAGAACCAGCTCAGGTTTCACTGATTTCCTGATAAGCACAAAGAATGATTGCTTACCCTCTGAATTCCCGAGCAGACTCTCAGGTCCCTTGGAATGCAATTTGCCCTCCAGGTTTCTTAACCTAGCAGAGTGTACTCACAATCTCCCCACCCCCTCTACCCCCTACTTAAACTGCCCCAGTTTGGTTCAATGGCTTACTCCCACGGCCACAACTAGACCTTATCATCACCCAGAACTGCACAGACTCAGGGACCTTAAATTCCAGTGTCCCCAGGGTGACCACAGACGCTTCTCACACTCTTGCTTCAGAGGCATCTGCTGTATGAGGTTATCAAGATCTCCAGTCTCCTCTTCCCTGTCTCTCCGTTCCTCCAAGCCACACGGACCCTGCCAGCCCCATAGATCTTTCCACAAACTCACCAGGCCCCTACACCCCTCCAACTGTACAAAACCCAGTGCTGGGTCAGTTTACCCCTCAGCCTTCCTGGATCCTTCTCCCTCAGTGGCCTGAGAAGAGGGGCAAAGTGGTTAAGAGTACCCACAGGAATCATCAGGGTTGCAATCTTGGCTCCACTACACGCTTATTGTGTAACCCTGGGCAAATTACCTAAGCTTTTGGTCTGCAGGCTCTTCATCTATAAAAGAGAAAAGTAATAAAACATACTCCTCAGGTGGAAGGTTCAATTTTTAAATGCCAGAGACATGGCAAAGCCTCGGTATCTGGTTACATGTTGATACTGCTTTTTATTACTGTACATCTACTTCACTGGGAGGGGAAAGTCAATGAAGCAATGCGTGAAGGCTCTGAGAACCATGCCAGGCCCAGGATAGGCACTCCATAAGGTTGGGGGCTATTACTATTACTGAACTGGGTTTCCTTCTTTAAAATTTTTGCCTGCACTGGATCTTCACTGTTGCGTGAAGACTTCCTCCAGTTGAGGCAGGTGGGGGCTACTCTCTATTTGTGGTGAGCGGGCTTCTCACTGTGACGGCTTCTCTTGTTGCAGAGCACAGGCCCTAAGCGCGAGCGCTCAGTAGCTGCAGTTAGCGGGCTCTAGACAGTGGGCTCAGTGTTGCAGTGAGTGGGCTTAGCTGCCCCGAGGGATGTGCGATCTTCCCAGACCAGGGATCGAACCTGTGTCCTTTGCATTGGCAGGTGGATTCTTTACCACCGGACCACCAGGGAAGTCCTGAATTGGTTTCTGGGACTGCTGTTATAAATCACCACAACTGGGGAGCTTAAAACAACAGCAGTGTACTGTCTCACAGCTCTAGAGGCCAGAAGTCTAACACGTTAAGGTGTCTTCCAGGTTGGCTCCTTCTAAGCCTGTGCCCAAGAATCCCCTCATGCCTTTCTCCTTGCTTCTTATAGCTGCTGGCAATCCTTGGTGTTTCTTGGTTTCTGGGTGTGTAAGTCCACTCTGTGTCTCTGCACTCATACGGCCTTCCTTTCTATGTCCCCTTGACCTTCTCTTGTAAAGATACCTGTTGTTGTATGTAGGGCCCACCCTAAATCCAGGCTGATCTCCTCTTGAGGGCCTTCACTTAACTGTATCTGCAAAGACCCTTTTTATTCCAAGTATGTTCATGTTCACAGGCTCCAAAGGTTAGGAGTTGAACATATCATGTCAGGGGCCAGCATTCAACCTTCCACAGGGATCTTTATGCAGTTTCAAGAGAGGGGGTGGGAGTGGAAGCCAGGTTGCAAAGAATTAAGAGACAAAGAGGAAAGGGAGAGAAGAGGAAAAAAATTCTTTAAAAAAGGACAGTGGGGAGGTAAAGAAATGTAGATAATTATTGACAGAGATTTGGTGAAGGATAAACAGAGAGGAACCTGGAGGGGGAGTAAGCAGAACAGGAATTTTTGTTCTATTTTAAAATACAGTAGAAACTTGAGTCTTTTGGGGGCCAGGTGAGTAATAAAGGGAAGATCTTGAAGATCCAGGAAAGAGAACATTCCTGGCGGTCTAGTGGTTAAGAATTCGACTGCCAACGCAGGGGATATGGGTTCGATCCCTGGTCCAGGAAAACCCCACATCCCACGTGCCACAGGACAACTATGCCCATGTGCCACAAATACTAATCTAGCCTGTGAGCCTCAACTTCTGAGCCCGGGTGCTACAACTACTGAAGCCTGTGCTCCCTAGAATCCAAGCTCCACAACAAGAGAAGTCACCTCAATGAGAAGCCCACACACCACAACAGAAAGCTCGCCCCAACTAGAGAAAGCCCATGCGCAGCAAGAAAGAACAGCAAAAAATAAAAAAGATAAATAAATTTTTTTTTAAAAAAAAGAAAAAGATGCAGGAAAGAGAGAGGAGAAGGAGTAGAGCAAGGAGCAGGCCCCAGAGCAGGGTCACCTTCAATACATCAGAGCTAAAGTGGATGACTCAGTAAATCCAGAGATAGGTCAATCACAGACCAAGAGCAGTCACAGAACAAGTCAGAACAGACATATCGCTGGAGGAGAAAAACGCTGAGCCAAGGAGCTACCAGAGATGAGAGAAAACATAGCCACTGAGCCTCTGGAAGAGCCTAAAACGTAAACGGACTGAGTCAGAGATGATGGTTGGGTGGTTGATGAAGCACTTTCTCCGGCTTTTTCTCTTCTGAAGCTCTGTCTACTGCTGGAGGGCAGGCAGAATTATGATGCCCCTTGGGTGGAGAAAGAAACCAAGACTCAGAAAGCCCTTGGGGTTACTGAAGGACATACAGGTACTTGGGGTTACCAAAGGACACAGAGAGGTCCTGGGTGAGGAGGCAGGGGGCCCAGAGAGGGTCTGGGGGAGTCTCCACCTGAACATAGGAAGAGACATCCTTGAGGCCTGCCCAGAAGTAGGCACCCTTTTATCTACTTGCCTGTACTCTCCTTCTTCCACCTTCCTCCCTGGGCTGATCTTCCTAGTTTCCTACCTCTTGGATCTTTCTCAAGGGACTTTCCAGTGTATCTCTTCTTCCTCCAACCCTTTACAGATCTAAAACTGGACCTACCTTTTTCCCTCTAAACTGACTCCTCCTTCTATATTCCCTACTTGGCAGTTGGCACCACCAGCCACAAATCTGCCTCTCTGTAACATCCAACCAATCACCAAGTGCTGTGTCTTCTGCCTCCTAAATATCTCGTGAGCCTACCTGCTCTCTCTCTCCCCAGGCCTTGTCGCCCTCTCTTGCCTTAACCCTACTACCTACCACAGGCCCCCACCAGATCTCCCTGCCTCTTGGCCTCCCCAGTCCATCCTTCAAACTGCTACAGCCCGAGCTTCCAGAACCATAAAGATGATGTTCTTGCTCAGGCATTTAAAGATCTCTGCTCACTTCCCACCTCTGCTGGGTAAAGCACAAATTAGTATTCAACGCACTTTATGATTTTGCCCCTGCCAAATTCTCCAGCCTCAATGACTGGAGAATCTGAACATATTCCACCCTCCAGTCACACCTACAATCTGATGTTTTTCCAATGCTCCTCACCTTTGTCTAGGTTAAATTTGTACTGCCTGGAAAGCCCTCCTTCCCAGCACCATCTGCCAAAGCCAGCTCAGGCATCTGCTCTGGTCAGAAGCTCTCCTGACCCTCCATCCCATGGGGTTCACCCTCTCACGTGCACTTTTCCCCACTCCTCTCATCACACTTCTCACCTTATACAAAATTCTTTCCCTGCCTGTCTACCCATCAGATGAGACGGAGATTTCCAGGTGGCCCGGGGAGGCTTCACATGCTGGTGCTCAGTTACGATTTGCTGGACCGTGTTGATGGCCACAGCGTCCCCCAGTCTACCAGAGTTTGCCATTTACTTAGTCATTGTTCCATTATTGCCACTCGTCCCCATGATGCATAGTCAGCTCAAAAGATCTTTACAAATAAGAGTTTCTTTCCCTTTCCATTATTAATTTGGAATACATTCTGCAAACTGCTTTTCTTGGCCAAAGTTTATACTTGTGTATGGCTTATAATAGGCATGGCCGAATAGAAAGATGGTGTTGATTACATCACTACCACGTATGTGCATGGATCTCTGTAACACTGACAGCACTGGGTTTCACCATTTTCATTCAGATTTGCTACTTGAACAGGTATGATTGGTGATGGTCTCTTCCTTCAAGGAGGCTTCTCTAGTTCTAGAGAGGCAGTTAAAACACCATGAGAGAGGGTAGCTGAGGGGACTGTGTGAGCCTGGATGGAGTGGAGGTTCAGTGAAAACTTCCTAAAGGAGATGACATCTAACTGGGACCCAACCAGTTGATGTTTCCTGTTGCCATGCCGTCCATGACATCTTCACCTGCACTGGCTTTCTCAACCTCATCTTCACCCATCTTCATTCATGTCCTGTTAAGGGGTTCTCAAGTCCCAGAATCAGTAAAGTATAATAAGTCAGTGGGAATAGATGTTTTTTTCCATCTCACAAATGAGGAAACTAAGGTTCACAGGGGTCACACAGCTAGTGAGTGAAAGGACTAGAACTTGAACCAAGCCCCCTGGCTGTCTCTGGGCCCATGCTCACCCAGCTACCTCCACTGAGAAGGGAGAAAAAGGACATTTCCTGGAAAGACCATGTGCTAGGCCTCATGGAAGCCACTTCTCATCTATCACTCCATTCACAACGGCCCTGTCAAGTAAGAAAATACTAGCCACTGTCTACAAGGGAGCAAAGTGAAACCCAATGATACCCCTTCCAAGGTCACACAACAGAGCAAGTTCAGTAGGACCCAGAATGTTCAAGAGCATAGACTCTCCCTCCTAGGGACAGTCTCCCCATACTCCCAGCTCCCAGCCACAGTGATCTCAGAGGGAACACATCAGCTCAAGGGTTACAGGTTGAATTGAAAGGCAATGCCAAAGAATGCTCCAACTACCCCACAATTGCACTCATCTCACATGCTAGTAAAGTAATGCTCAAAATCCTCCAAGCCAGGCTTCAGCAATACGTGAACCGTGAACTCCCTGATGTTCAAGCTGGCTTTAGAAAAGGCAGGGGAACCAGAGATCAAATTGCCAACATCCGCTGGATCATGGAAAAAGCAAGAGAATTCCAGAAAAACATCTACTTCTGCTTTATTGACTATGCCAAAGCCTTTGACTGTGTGGATCACAATAAACTGTGGAAAATTCTGAACGAGATGGGAATACCAGACCACCTGACCTGCCTCTTGAGAAATCTGTATGCAGGTCAGGAAGCAACAGTTAGAACTGGACATGGAACAACAGACTGGTTCCAAATAGGAAAAGGAGTCCGTCAAGGCTGTGTATTGTCATCTCCAAAATCACTGCAGATGGTGAGTGCAGCCATGAAATTAGAAGACACTTACTCCTTGGAAGAAAAGTTATGTCCAACCTAGATAGCATTTTCAAAAGCAGAGACATTACTTTGCCGACTAAGGTCCATCTAGTCAAGGCTATGGTTTTTCCTGTGGTCATGTATGGATGTGAGAGTTGGACTGTGAAGAAGGCTGAGTGCCAAAGAATTGATGCTTTTGAACTGTGGTGTTGGAGAAGACTCTTGAGAGTCCCTTGGACTGCAAGGAGATCCAACCAGTCCATTCTGAAGGAGATCAGGCCTGGGATTTCTTTGGAAGGAATGATGCTAAAGCTGAAACTCCAGTACTTTGGCCACCTCATGCGAAGAGTTGACTCTTTGGAAAAGACTCTGATGCTGGGAGGGATTGGGGGCAGGAGGAGAAGGGGACGACCGAGGATGAGATGGCTGGATGGCATCACTGACTCGATGGATGTGAGTCTGAGTGGGTTCCAGGAGATGGTGATGAACAGTGAGGCCTGGCATGCTGCGATTCATGGGGTCGCAAAGAGTCGGACACGACTGAGCGACTGAACTGAACAGATCCCCAAATTCATGTGTTCAAGTCCTAACCCCTTGCACCTTAAAATGTGGCCTTATTTGGAGGCAGTGTCTTTATAGAGGTGATCAACTTTAATGCGGTCATTGGGATGGGCCCTAATTCAATTTGACTGGTGTCCTTATAAAAACAGGACATCTGGACAGAGACAGACATTGCCAGAGAGAAGGTGATGTGAAGTCATACAGGGAGATACTAGACGAAGAACCCCAGAGGCTACCAGAAACCAAGAGACAGCCCTGGAACCGCTCCTGCCCTCACAGCTCTGAGAAGGAATCAAGCCAGCCAACACCTTGATTTCAGGCTTCTGGCCTCCAGAACTGTGAAACAACAAAGTTGGTTTGTTTGTTTTTTAAAGCCACTGTTGGCAATGTTTGTTACAGCAGCCCCAGTAAATGAACACAAAAACTGCCACTCATACCCAAAAGAAGAGATCCTGAAGATATTTTTGAACACATGATCTTTGTGATTTTAAAATTTCCAATGTTTTTATTATTTTTATATTTTTATTGAAGAAAATTTGGAAAGGATGAGACAGTATAAAGAAGAATATTAAAAACACATGCCCTCTTTGGAAGTGAATTCTTGGGACAGGTGTGCAGGAGTTGAATGGAGAACTGCATGCCCTCTTATTTCACTGTTAACATTTTAGAGAATTTCTTTTTAATCTGTTTTTTTCTCCCCTTGCAGTTATTAGAATCTCCCTTGCAAAGTTGCATGATGCTTGACTGAGAGACTGAGTGAAATTCTTAGCATAGGGCTGAGCACTAACAACAGTAGATATTGGGACTTCCCTGGTGGTACAGTGGTTAAGCCTTCGCCTTCCAATGCAGGGGTACAGGTTCAATTCCTGATAGGGGAGCTAAGATCCCACATCTTACAGCCAAAAATCCAAAACATAAAAGAAAATCTATATTGTAACAAACTTAGTAAAGACCATTAAAATTGTCCACATCCAAAAAAACAGATACTGTGCATATTTATATAAACATTGGATAAAACTGGAGTCATGCTGTTTTATAACTTCCCATCTCCAGTGTTTCCTCATATCTTTAATGTCCTTCAAGAGCATGATATTTAATTTCTGCACAACCTTCCACCTATGCATGTAGCATCTAATTTACCTAATTCTCCATCACTGAACATTGAATTTCCCATTTTTCCCTGTTATAAATAAGATTGGGATGAAAAATCTTTGATTTTAGGGTACATCCTGCTAGTAGAATGGTTAAATCAAAGCATAACCCTTTTAAAAAGCTTTCGTGCACACCCACACATACAAAAAAAAAAAGTGCAAAAATTCCTGAAGAAACACAGTACAGTTTACTTCCTCAGTAAAGAAAAAGGCACTGACTTCCCCACGCTTTACCGACATCTGGTGTTTTCATTATTTTTTTATCTTGACCAATTCTATAGGTAAGAAAAGCCGGAATCCTTTTCATTTGTACTTCGGGATTTCTAACATTTTCATAAGGTTTTTGTGTTTCCTCGGCAAATTACGTTAATCATCCTTTGCTTCTGGTGTCCCAGGTCAGTTCCTTTCATTGTTACGAGTTTAGCAGGACTTGAAAGGGTTGCTGCAGATGAGGCCCCAAGAGCAGCTTCCTCCCCGCCCTTCTGACCCTCCTCTCCCCACTTTCCCATCCTCAGAGCAGCTTTCCTCTGCCCCCCGGGGAATCTTTGTCATTCAAACTAGCCCATGCTTTTCCCAGGGCTCTGGGAAAGCAACTCCACCACCTTTTGCGGCCTCCGCCCCCACCCCACATTCCTGCGGCTCCCACCTCCCTCTCACCACACCCTATACATTCACCCCTGAAATTCCTCAAGAAGGCCCCAAACCACAAGGGACCCAGACTGACCTAGCCCTAGAGCAAGCATCCCAGCCCTGCCCAGCTCAGGTCTGAAAGGAGGAGAAGGTGGTGACCAGGGGAGCAGTTCAGAGAAACAGTGGTCCCCAGGGGAAGGCCCGGGGGTGCCAGGCAACAGTGTAGGGTGGGAGAAAGCATGTTTGGCGTGTTTTTTGGTGTATGATGTCTTTCCAGCTCGAAGCTCAAACCCCAGGTCAGCCACTTGCAGGCTGTTCCCTCGCTCTCTCTTGCAGGGTCACCAGGAGGGGGAAATGCCACAAGCTGTGCACAGCACCAGGCACAATAGTCGGGTGCACCGATGACGAAGCCCCAGGGATCAGGTACTACTTCTGCTGGAGAGATGGGTCTTGAAGGGTCGGATTTGCACTTGTGGCTGAGGGAGACAAGGAAGAGCTTGAGCAAAGACTGGGAGACCAGAGGCATGGTTGAGCAGGTCGTGTAAATGGAGGGTACTGAGGAGGCCGCAGGGTCAGTGGTCAGGACTGACAGGGAAGCTCGGACCTCAGCTCTGGCCATGGACGGGCCCATGCTGGGCTTGGGAAACCTCGATTCTCCTTCCTGCCGCCTCCAGCTTCTCTCCCTGACTCCCTCGGGAAGACACTTGTGCGGACGGCGGTCAGGCCTGTGTGGGGCCATGCTCTGGGCCCCACCCTGGATCTTGAGAGCAGGCGAGCCTCGACTGGAGGGATCAGGGATCTGGGGGCTCCTCGAGGACAGTGACTAACACTGAAGAGTCTGAGCGGGCTTCCCGGAAGCAGCGTTGGAGCCGGGCCTGGGGGGTGCGAGTTGGCTAAGCGCTGAGAGGGGGAGACGAGGCGGGCACCGCGTGCAGAAGGGTCGCTGGAACCCCGACTGGCCGGCAAATCCTGGCTCAGGTGATGGTCTGCGAGCTCCACGAGAGTGGCGCGCGGGCGAGGGGCGGAATGCAGCTGGTACCCAGAGACGCCCTGGGGCCCCAAGCCGGCGAGGTGGAGGAGGTGGGGTGAAGGAGGGGAGGTGCAGGGGGCCCGGCGCCCCCCGCCCCGCCCCGGCGGGCTGCAGCACGTAGCGCTCGTAGCTCGGCGGCTGCGGGTCCCGGCAGGTACAAAGGAGGATGCAGAGGGGCGTGGCCTCGCCGCTACCTGCCGCGCCGCCCCCGCCTCCACTCCCAGATGTTGGGAGGTGCAGGGGGCCCGGCGCCCCCCGCCCCGCCCCGGCGGGCTGCAGCACGTAGCGCTCGTAGCTCGGCGGCTGCGGGTCCCGGCAGGTACAAAGGAGGATGCAGAGGGGCGTGGCCTCGCCGCTACCTGCCGCGCCGCCCCCGCCTCCACTCCCGCCAGGGCTGGGGGGGTGCCCCAGGAAACGAAGCGGGGGCGGGGTGGGCTGGGGCCCAAGGGCACCCTGTCGTTGCCAGGGCGGCCTCCTCCACCCGCAGCTTCCCCTCCCGCGGCCTCCCCACGGCCCCTTCGGCCCGAGAAGGAGGCGGGGTCTCTGTGTGGCCGCCTGGAAGTCTAGGGCCCAGACAAAGGAAGGGGCTGCCCCAGTTCCACAGGGATTGGGGGCAGGGGGACTAACAAAAGGTTCCATCCGGTGTTTTGCCGGAGAGAAGAGAGGCCAGGGTCCCCTTTGCACTTGGACTGACCTCACTCCTACCCCCGGTCTGAGGCCGGGGACTGTTCCCCAGGCCCTCTAAGGAAGCATTTGACGTACAAGAACCCTCAAGTACACAAGTCTGCGCTCCGGAATGTCTTATCTAGGAGTCAACCTAGATGGTCCTGTCTCTAAGCGGCTCTTTACCCAAGATTGTCCAGTCCACATCAAAGGAAGCGGGAGGCGCCGATAGAAGTTAGAGGGAGACCAAAGTCTTCTCTAGCCATCCTTAGCTCCACTTCTGCACGTACCCAGGCCCAGTGGATGCCCTCGTGGGGACTCACAATCCCGCAAATACGCAGATAACCGCGCACGAGGATGCGCCGGTGTGTTGTTCCACAGACCCGCGTTCCCATGATTTCATAAATGCACGTGTAGGTTCCGGCTCCCCACGAGCCACTCAACAGATTCTGACAGTCAGGGAGGGCTGCAGAATGAACCCTAACTGATCCTTTGGGATTATCCTTCCTATTCACTTCCCCGCCCCTCACTCGCAGCACTTTGTTCCTCCGTGCAGGGCAATTCTGGAACAGGTTGGGGAGGAGGATTGGGCCAGGCTTGTTGAAAATCAAAAGAGGGAAAGTCCTCTGGATGGGAGCGGCTGCCCTCCCCCACCACACCCTCAGACCAGCCCAGTGCAGAGGGACTTCGCATTCCTCATCAAAGCAGGCCAGGGGACCACCCAAGATAGGTGTGCAGGCAGCGGGAGAGCAGGGAGCCGAGAGACAAGGGCCCCTGCCAGCTGGAGGGGCGGGGAGGGAGTGGCTGCCTCAGCTTCCTAATCACTACAGTGGGGAAGCCAGCTGTTCCCCGTGATCGGGGCCCCTCTGGTTCTGCCCTTCTGCTCTGGAGTTGATCATCAGACCTAGGGAGTGGGGCTCTTGTGCTCACACGCATCTCCGCCCCCACCCCTGCAAGCTGGCCTAGAGCCCCTATTCCTGGAGGAGGAACTCTGGGAGCAGCAGACAGAAACTCTGAGCAAGGCGCCAGCTAGCCCTGTACAGTCTCCCCTTTGTCAGCTAGAGAGGAGTGAGACCAGGCCCCTGCCCTGCGGGTGTCTAGACCATGAGTAACAGTCACGTACACACAGGCAGGCACGGGACTGCAGTCCAGGAGGGCTCAGGACTGGTGTTCAGAGAGGGAGGGAAGCCCCTCCCCTAAACAGCCAGGGCTGGAGATGCAGATGCCCTCAATACTATCTGGTTTCTGAATGAAAAAACGAGTGGATGCATTCAGTAGATAAATGAATGAATGTCCGAGGCCATGAGTGCATTTGGGTGGAAAATCCTCAGCCTGCCCAGGCTAGGAATTCTTGTGGATTGTCACTAGAGTGTGTCATCACCCCAGCAGGCTGCAGCTCCCCAAGAGCCATGTGGGCACAAGGCAAGGAACACCGGCAGCAACCAGAGGGTCGGAGCAGATTCTTCCCCAGAATCTGGGGTGAGGAGTGGGGTGGGTGGGGGGCGTGGCCACGGTGGCAGTGGAGCCTGTTGACACCTTGCTTTCAGACTTCTAGTCTCCAAAACTGTGAGAGCACATTTCTGTTGTTTCAAGCTGCCCAGCTTATGATAATTGCTTACAGCAGCCACAGGCTACTACTGCTGCTACTAGGATAGGTTTATTGGTTCTAGCTCCAACTCAGCCAGTCTCCTGCCTCTGTACCTCTCACCTCCTAGCCACATCTGGACCTGGACCCCCAGGCACTTGCACACTAAGCCATAAAGCCCAGTCCTAAGTGGGACGAGACACCTGCCACCCACAACCTAGCCTGAGTCATAGCTACCACCTGCCTCTGCTGGACTCAGCACCAGTCTCTCTGCCCCATTAGACCCCAGTGGGAATGAGAGGTGTTTTGCCTCCTGGGGTCAAGTACAGGTTAATCGGGAAAATACACCAACTTGGGAAAATCAGGAGGTCTATATTTAAATTTAGACCTCTCTATGAACTTGAGCAAGTCACCTGAGCTCTGCAGACCACAATTTTCTCACCTGCCAGATAAACTGCGTGACTTTTCTGGGTACATGAAGGAGCAGAGAAAGGGGTAGGAGGGCTTGGGAGGGAGGAGGAAGATAACCAGTGCTGAGCATAAATGTGTTCGATTCTATGAAGTTTGGCTTCTCTCATGGATTGGATGAGAAGCAGTGTCACACAGGGATTCAAGGCATGGGGTTGGAGGTCTGCATGAGAAGTGTCCATCACAGGCCAACCCAGTCACACCCCTTTCCAGGGAGACTGCTCTGTCTCCAACCCCCACAGCCCAAGTGGGTACATTTAGACCATGGAACTTTGTCTCTTGTGGACAGAATCAACCTAAAGAATCAGCTGGAAGAAAGAGGGACCTGCCTGGCAACCAATGACATGGAGGGAAAAGATGAGATAGGCCACCACATTTTCACACTTGACTGGAAAACATAATAAGAAAATAGAGACAAAGAAGTTCACAATATGGAGAAGAGCAGAGATCCAAGCCTGATCAAGCCAGTGACTGAAAAGAAAAATTAAAAGAAGTGAGTTAGTAGCTAGCTGGAGAAGGCAATGACAACCCACTCCAGTACCCTTGCCTGGAAAATCCCATGGACGGAGGAGCCTGATAGGCTGCAGTCCATGGGGTCACTAAGAGTCTGACACAACTGAACGACTTCACTTTCACTTTTCACTCTCACGCATTGGAGAAGGAAATGGCAACCCACTCCAGTATCCTTGCCTGGAGAATCCCAGGGACAGAGGAGCCTAGTGGGCTGCCGTCTATGGGGTCGCACAGAGTCGGACATGACGGAAGCGACATAGCAGCAGTAGCTAGCAGAATGAGGTGAGGCTAGGATGGTAGTCAAGTAGTGTTAATGTTGAGCTATAAAAGTCTATGCAATCCTACTGCTGGAGGTCATAACGTGTCCTAAAGCATTTGCAGAGAAAGGCCCCAGACTTAGAATTAGTAAACACTCAAAATTTATTAAAAGTGCTCTGCAGGAAAGGAGGAAAAATGCTCACCAACCAGAAACTAAGGACTACCATGCTAGCTTGTTTTTCTTCTTTCTTTGGTTGAGCCACACAGCTTGTTGGTTCTTAGTTCTCTATCCAGGGAATGAACCTGGGCACTTGGCAGTGAGTATAGTACAGTATAGTATAGTCAAAGCTATGGTTTTTCTAGTAGTCATGTACGGATGTGAGAGTTGTACCATAAAAGAAAGCTGAGTGCTGAAGAATTGATGCTTTTGAAATTTAGTGCTGGAGAAGACTCTTAAGAGTCCCTTGGACGGCAGGAAGATCAAATCAGTCAATCCTAAAGGAAATCAATGCTGAATATTTATTGGAAGTACTGATGCTAAAGGTGAAGCTCCACTCTGACCACCTGATGTGAAGAACCGACTCACTGGAAAAGACCCTGATCCTGGGAAAGATTGCAAGCAGGAGGATAAGGGAGCAACAGAGGATGAGATGGTTGGACGGCATCATCAACTCAATGGATATGAGTCTGAGCCAACTCCAGGAGCTAGTGAAGGGCAGGAAGCCTGACATGCTGCAGTCCATGGGGTCACAAAGAGTCAGACACAACTAAGCAACTGAACAATAACAACTTGGCAGCGAAAGTGCAAAGTCCTATCCACTGGACCATCAGGGAATTCCCATCCATGCTATTTTCTTAACCTATCAAATCTACAGACTTCTAAGCTACTAGGACTGAGTTCAGCAAGGTAACAGAATATAATATTAATGTTCTAAATTCAATTATACTACTCTCCACTACCAATAAGCACTTGGAAACTGAAATTTTAAAAATATATTTTTAAACTACATCAAAAACCATTAAAGACTAGGTGATACATTTATCAAGACAGAAGTAAGACATATATGTATGCGTGCTCAGTCCTGTCCAACTCTGTGACCCTATGGACTGTAGCCCTCCAGCCTCCTCTGTACATGGAATTTTCCAGGCAAGAATACTAGAGTGAGTTGCTATTTCCTACTCCAGGGGATCTTCCCAGCCCAGGGATCAAACCCCATCTCTGTGTCTCCTGAATTGGCAGGGGGATTCTTTACCAACATGCCACCAGTTATCTATTGCTATATAACAAACTACTCCAAACTCAGTGGTTTAAAACAGTCAACTTTTCCTATGTCAATTTTCAGAGATGAGTTCAGCTGCTGGATGATTCTGGCTAAGGGTATCTCAGGAGATTGCAACCTAGATGTTGGCCAGAGCTGCTGAAGTCTTGATATGGCTTTTAGCAGGAAGCCTCAATTTTGTATCACATGAAACACTCCATAGCACTGCTCACACATGACAGATGGCTTCTTCCAGAATGAATAATCCAAGAGAGAAAGGGCAACCCAGTTAGAGAACCACAGTGCTTTTTATGACCTACTCACCAAAGTACCACAGTCACTTCTGCTTTCTTCTCTTAGAGCAAGTCAAATCACTAAGTCTAGCCCATATTCCAGGAGAGGGAAAGTCATCTCCACCTCTGAAAGGGAGGTACATCGAATAATCTGTGAATGTATTTTTACAATCACCATAATCAGTACACTGGAAACAATAAAACATTGCTGAGAGAAATTTTTAAATGAAAAGATAAGGCAAGCTCATGGATGGGAAGAGAATATTGTTAAGACATCACTTCTCAGATTGATCCATAGATTCAACATAATCTCAATCGAAACACCAGCAGGATATTTTTATAGAAATTAACAAGCTAATTCCCAAATTTATATGAAAATGGGAAGGTCCTCACATAACCAAATGAATTTTGTAAAGGAAGAACAAAGTTTGAGGATTAGGCTACCTGATTTCAAAACTTAATATAAAGCTACAGTGGTCGCTTTGATCTAGGGATAGATGTTGATGGGATGTAAGGATAGATATGTAACTCAATGGTCTGAAACAGAGTCCAGAAATAAATCCACACATATGTAGTCAATATTTTGCATTTTTATAAAAGGGCCAAGGCTCCAAAATCACTTCAAAACTTAATATAAAGCTACAGTGGTCGCTTTGATCTAGGGATAGATGTTGATGGGATGTAAGGATAGATATGTAACTCAATGGTCTGAAACAGAGTCCAGAAATAAATCCACACATATGTAGTCAATATTTTGCATTTTTATAAAAGGGCCAAGGCTCCAAAATCACTGCAGATGGTGACTGTAGCCATGAAATTAAAAGACACTTGCTCCTTGGAAGAAAAGCTATGATAAACCTATACAGTGTATTAAAAAGCAGAGACATCACTTTGCCAACAAAGATCCATATAGTCAAAGTTACAGTTTTTGCAGTAGTCATGTACAGATGTGAGAGCTTGACCATGAAGAAGGCTGAGTACCAAAGAATTGATGCTTTCGAATTGTGGTCCTGGAGAAGACTGTTGAGAGTTCCTTGGACAGCAAGGAAATCAAACCAGCTGATCCTAAAGGAGATCAGCCCTGAATATTCTTTGGAAGGACTAATACTGAAGCTCCAAAACTTTGGCCACTTGATACAAAAAGCTGACTCATTGGAAAAGACCCTGATGCTGGGAAAGATTGAAGACAAAAAAAAGAAGAGGGCAGCAGAGGATGAGATGGTTAGATAACATCACCAACTCAATGGACATGAATCTGAGCAAACTCTGGAAGATAGTGGAGGACAGAGGAGCCTGGCAGCTGAGTCCATGGAGTTGCAAAGAGTCAGACACGATTCAGCAAATGAACAAAAACAACAAGGGAATTCAATGGGGAAAGGATAGTCTTATCAACAAATGGGGCTAAAACAATTAAGTATCCACATTCAGCAAAACGAATCTCAACCATCATGTCAAATGCAAAAAAAAATAACTCAAAATATGTCACATACGTCATATGAAGTTTCTAGAAGAAATGTAGGAGAATGTAGGAAATGTAGGATTCTAGAAGAAATGTAGGAAATGTAGGAAATGTTTTATCTTAGTTTATGCAACTGTTTCTTAACTTGGGGCAATTTCCCCCTCGGGGACACTTGGCAATGTCTAGAGACTTTTTTAATTGTCACAACTGGATGGGCGATGCTACTGAGTTAATGGGTAAAGGCCAGAAATGCTGCTAAACATTCTACAACACACAGGATAGCCTCCTACAACAAAACATTTTCTGGCCCAAAATAACAACAGTATTGAAATTGAGAAACCTTGAGCTAAAGGAAAGATTTGTTTTAAGGCCCAAAAGTCAAAAACCAGAGAATTTTTTAAATGCATAAATCAAACTTTAGCTAAAAAGCCAACTTTGGCTCTTTGAAAGACACCATTAAAAAGGCAAAAGGCAAGTCACAGATGGGTGAAAGTATTTGCAAAATTTATTTCTGATAAAGGTCTTTTATCCAGAATATGCAAAGAACTCTTACAAATATGCAAAGAACTCTTACATAAGACGACAACCAGTTTTTTAATGGCTGAAAGATTTGAACAATACCTTGCCAAAGAAGCTGTATGAATGGCCTAGAAGTACACAAAAAGATATGAGTCATTAGAGAAATGCAAACTTAGATCACAATGAAATACCATTACACATCCATTAGAATGACTGAACTTTTTTAAAACTTGACCATACCAACACTGGCAAGGATGTGGAGCAACTGGAAATCCCATACACTGCTGGTGGAGACATAAAATGACACAACTTTGGAAAACATGTTGGCAGTTGCCAGTGAAGATAACTATACACTTACATTACAACCCAGGACTCCCGTTTTTAGGTATTTACGCAAGAGCTACTTACCAAGAGAAGTATTTACCTAGACTTACAAGTGAATGTTGATAGTAACTTTATTCCTAAAGTTACTTTCAGCCAAAAACTGAAAGTAACCTAAATGCCAAATTGTACTACATCCATACGTTGAAATTTACTCAGCAATGAACAGAAACAAACTATGAATATACACAAGAATATAAATGAATCTCAAAAGCATTATGCTGGGTTAAAGAAACCAGACCCACAGAAGAATGCGTATGGTATAATTCCATTTATAAGAAGTTCCAGGAAATTCAAAATTATAGTGATAGATTAGTAGTTGCCAGGGGCTGAGAAGAGGAAGAGAGAAGTAACTTCAAAGGGACACAGGAACATTTTTCTATATCTTGATTGTGGAAGGGTTACACAACCACACACATTTGTCAAGACATCATATTTTATACTTGAAACTGGGGAATTTTTATTTATATAAGTTTTATCTAAATAAAAACTGTTTTTTAAAACTACAGGCTTCTTTTTAATACCTCCTCCAGATTGGCCTTGTGGTCAGTAGTGGAGGAGGAGCCTTGTAACACTGAGGTAGGAAAAATGACAACTTGGGAAACTGAGCTAAGAAAAGGAAAGTGCACTTAGCACTGTATCAAAATTTTTATATGTGAAAGTAGTTCTCTTATATTGTCCATTTGAAAAAGTTTACTGTTTTTTCCAGTAAAATATGTATTGGTTATAGTTATTTGTCCAGTGGAGATTACTTATTAAAGATCTATAAACGGGGTCATAGATCTTTTGTCCAAGGACTAAATCAACTAAGGATCTCTTTGTTCACTGAGATTTTGGACATTTACCACCTGACAGGGAGTTCTTCAATGAGAGAGGGCCTGCATTCCTCATCTTTAGGGGCCCACCTCCATGTATATCGCCAGAAGCCCATACTATAGGGTCTTTGTAACAGTCATGGAATTTTACTTACTGTAGCTTACATACTCTTATTATACAAATGCCCCTTTGTCCTTTGTTTCTTGACACTATAAGCTTGTCACTAGAAAAGGGATCAGAGTTCTAATCTATGACTAAGGATTAGGTTAAGATTAAATTGAGGATTATGCTCATGGAAAATCTAGTTGATGTTGCTCCTAAAACTGTGTCCAACACATAGTGCTGAGTATAAGTGAGTCACATAAATAAATGAACGAAGACTGGTTTTTAAAAAAAATTTGTTAGTTGGCTTTAGGTGACTCAAATAATATCACTAAGAATGAGGAAGGGTCTCTCCCTCTTTCTGCACTCATCTCTGCAGCGTGAGTCAAAAAATCTTCCCACCACCCACCATCATTCTGCGGAAAGCCTCCTATGTGTGTGTGCTACGTCGCTTCAGTTGTGTCCAGCTCTTTGCGAACCCCATGGACACTCTGTCCATGGGGATTCTCTGGGCAAGAATTCTGGAGTGGGTTGTCATGCCCTTCTCCAGGAGATCTTCCTGACCCAGGGATCAAACCCACATCTCTTACATCTCCTGCATTGGCAAGCAGGTTCTTTACCACTAGCGCCACCTGAGGTTAATAAAAAATGCACAGGGGTTGACTGAAAGTGGGCTTCCATTGTGGCTCAGCTGGTAAAGAATCCACCTGCAAGGCAAGAGACCTGGGTTCAGTCCGTGGGTTGGGAAGCTCCCTGGAGAAGGGAACAGCTACCCACTCCAGTATTCTGGCCTGGAGAATTCCATGGACTGTATAGTTCATGGGGTCACAACACGACTGAGCAACTTTCATTTTTGCTTGACGGAAAGTAATTTAAATGTTTAAATTTTGTTTTGCACAAATATCAAATGTTTGTATAATTATAAGAACCAAGCAGAACAGACTTTGAATTAGATTAGGAGTAAATAAAGGCTGGGGCTTGGACTCAGTCAGATGACACGTCCTTGGAGAAACAGTTTAACCACTCTGAGTGTCAGTTTCCTCATACGTAGAACAGAGTTAGTGATAGCAGCATCACTTCACAAGACTATTGGGAGGATTAAATTAAAAATTCCATATAGGGGCTTCCCTGGGGACTCACTGGTAAGGAATCCACCTGCCAGTGCAGGAGACATGTCTTCGATCCCTAATCCAGGAAGATCCCACATGCTGCAGAGCGGCCAAGCCCATGCACCACAACTGTTGAGCCTGTGCTCTGGAGCCCGGGAGCCGCAACTACTGAAGCCCACGTGCCCTAGAGTCTGTGCTCTGCAACAAGAGACGCCGCCGCAAAGAGTAACCCCCTCACTGCAACTAGAGAAAAGCCTGTGCAGCAGAGAAGACCCAGTACAATCAAAACTAAATCAGCATTTTAAAAGTCTGTATAGTGTTTAGCCACAGCACCTTGTACCTCATAGTAACCATCCAATCTGCACTTGCAGTCACAATGAAGACATGGGGAGAGGAATGCTGTGTAAAGACCAGACTAGCCGTGACTATGCAGAACTGCCGCCAGATTTTTTTTAACAGTGTCATTGATGTAAAATAAAGCATGTTCAAATTATACAATTTGGCCAGCTTTGACACATGTATGCACACTTGAAACCATCACCACCACCACCAAGATAATGAACCTATCTGGCACCCCCAAAAGTGCCCTCTCTTCCCTCCACCACCCCTATCCCAGGGAACCCCTCATCTGCTTTCTGTCACTGGAGATTAGTTGGCATTTCCTAGAATTTCATATAAATCGAGTCACACACCTTACATGCTCTGTTTTTTGTGTGTTTTTTTCGGTCTGACTTCTTTCATCCAGTTTGTTTTGAGGTCCATCTGTGTCATTGCATGTATGAACAGCTCCTTCTTCATTGCTGAGAAGTACCCCGTTACACAGATATATCACAATGAATTTATCCAGTCACTTGGTGAACACAAGGATTATTTCCAAGTTTTAGTTATTACAAATAGAGCTCTCATGTACCAGTTTGCTTCAACATGTCTTAGGGAAATACCTATGAGTAGAATTGCTGAGTTATAATGTTAAGTAAATATCTCTATAACAAAACTCCTGGCATAAATGTGAAGTTTCCTTGGAGAGGGGTGGGAGGCTGGGGATCAGGTCAGGGGTCTCTTACACCTCCTTCCCATCTTCTCAAGCTCTCTGCTTAAATCCAGTATTCCACTAGGGCCTTTCCCTGCTCAGACACATGCTATCCTAATAGCAGGAGTTCCCATACCTGGGTGAGCATCAGAATCTCCTGGGGAGCTTTAAACAGCATAGATTCCCAGGTTCCACCTGAAACCTATCACTCAGAATATTGCCTGTTGGGACCAGGAATCTGGTTTTTTTTTTTTAATCTCTCAGATCATTCTTCCGTGTAAACAGGTCCAGGAACTTCCCACCTACTGGAATGAGTTTAAACCTCAGACAAGGCATTCATGCTTCGCCTCTCACCTAAGACATGCAGCCTAAAGAAGAGGGTCCCAGACATGCTCAGGCTCCCTTACCACCAAGCTTTCAAGCTTTCACTCAAGTTCACCTCTCTACCTTCCCCCTTCTCTACCCAGGGGACTTCTACCAGTCCTTGGAGACCCAGAGAAGACTATTTCCCCCTACCTCAAGCCTTCCACACCCATCCCCTAGCCAGCCAGAAATTTCGTCATCTTCTTGAGTCTCCCAGCACCATCGTGACCTATATATCACAGCATCTGTCATTGTGCCCTGTAATTACAGTTAGCCTTCCAGTCCACGGACTCTGCGTCCACGGCTCAACCAACCACGGATCAAAAATACTGGAAAATAAAAATTCCAGAAAAGTCCAAAAGGCAAAATTTGGATATGTCATATGCTGGCAATTGTTTACATACATTCACATTGTATTAGGCATTATAAGTAATCCAAAGATGATTTAAAGTATACGGGAGGATGTGCAAATAGGTAATCTCCAAACACTATGCTATTTTATAATACATAAGAGACTTGAGCAGGAAATAGACGGGGAAACAGTGGAAACAGTGTCAGACTTTATTTTGGGGGGCTCCAAAGTCACTGCTGATAGTGATTGCAGCCATGAAATTAAAAGACGCTTACTCCTTGGAAGGAAAGTTATGACCAACCTTTAGGGGCAGGAGGAGAAGGGGACGACAGAGGATGAGATGGCTGGATGGCATCACCGACTCGATGGACGTGAGTTTGAGTGAACTCCGGGAGTTGGTGATGGACAGGAAGGCCTGGAATGCTGCAGTTCATGGGGTTGCAAAGAGTCGGACACGACTGAGCAACTGAACTGAACTGAAGAGACTTGAGCATCGTCTGATTTTGGTACCCGCAAGGGTCCGGGAACCAATCCGCTGCTGATACCATGGGAGGATGGCTCTAATAATGCCTCTGCCAGACAGTTGGCATCAGCAGCCTTGTTTAAACTTTCTAAGAATTCTTTGAAAGGTCATGGTGATGATGATGTAAAGACAGATTAGGTGAAAAGTCTGCTACAATCCTTCTACATATGCTGCTAGACTCTTAAATCCTCACAACAGACAGGCGAGGTAGGTACTATTATCCTCAGACCCATGTTACAAATGAGGAAACTTAGGCCCGGAGAGGTAAATGGTAGAGGGTCTAACTCAGGAAATGCTCCAGCCCTTTCACAGAGAAGGCCACTGACACTTGGGGAAATAATTTGCTGCAATTCACCATTTTCTTAAGATGCACAGTCATGCTTTGCACCCAAGAGTCACTGATCCCACAAGGCGCTTGTTTAAACCTTCCACTAAACAATCCACAAGCCAAGCCCTTCTTCCTTGGCCCTGTGACAAGGATTGTTTCCAGTCTGGGGCTATTACAAATAGGGTTGTTACGAATATTCATGGACAAGTTCTTGCAATGCTTGTATTTCTCTTGAGTAAATAACTGAAAGAAGAATGGCTGGATTATATGGTAGGTGTAATTTTAACTTTTAAAGAGACTGTTTTTCCAAAGTCGTTAAATCATTCTACACTCCCACCAACAACAGAGAGTGTTCCAATTGCTCTGCATCTTCACCAACACTTGGTATGGTCAGTCTTTCTTAATTTATTTTTTAATTAGCACATAATTGCCTTACAATGTGGTATTAGTTTCTGCTGAACAACAGTGTAAATCAGCTGTAAGTATACATATGTTCCCCCCCATTCTTGGGAACATACAAATGTTCAGCCCCCTCCATCTCACCCTCTAGGTCATCACAGAGCACTGACATGAGCTCCCTGTGCTCTTAAGAGATTCCCATTTGCTATGTGTTCATACATGAAAGTATATATATGTCAGAGCTACGCTCTCAATTCGTCCCAACCTCTCCTCCCTCTGCCTCCCCTGTCTACAGTTCTGTTCTCTATGTCTGCATCTTTATTCCTGCCCTGCAAATAGGTCAGTCTTTTTTATTCTAGTCTGTAGTGGTATCATATTGTACTTTAATTTGCATTTTCCTAGTGACTATGATATTGAGTTTCTTTTCAGGTATTTATTAGCAGCCACGTATTTTCTTTGGTGCAATGTCTGTCCAAATCTTTGCCCATCTTTTAATTTTTGTTTTCTTGGTGCTGATTTGTGAGAGTTCTTTATATAGTCTGCAAACAAGTCTCTTGCCAGATATGCAGTCTTGTTCTCACAGTCTGTGGGTTATCTTTTCATTTTCTTATCCGTGTCTTTCTAAGAGTGGTAAGTTTTAATTTTGATAAGTCACATTTATCAATTTTTTTATGGATGGTACTAATTTCTCTCAGCAATATTTTATCATTTTTAATGTATAGATCTTAATATATTTTGTCAGACTTATCCCTAAATATTTTCATATTTTGATTCCACTGCAATTTTTAAAATTTCTATTTCAGACTACTTGTTGCTAGTATGTAGAAAAATAACTGATTTTCATATGTTGATATTGTAGCCTACATTCTAGCTAAACTCACTTATTAGTTTTAGTGCCTTTTTTTTTTTTGTATATTCATAGGATTTTTTACACAGGCAATCTTATTGTCTATAAACAGTTGTATTTCTTCCCTTCAGTATTATTTGCTTTCTTTTTTTTTAACTTTATTTAAACTAGCTATTTGCCTGCTAAAGTTGTCCCACAGTTCGCTAAAATCTTGGGTGTTAAGTATTTTTTCTCTGCGTCTCATTTTGCCTAGTTTCTATAACTATATCTTCAAGTTTACCAATCAGCTCTTCTGCAATGACTAATCTGCTGTTATTTCCTTCCAGTGTATTTTATATCTCTGACATTGTAGTTTCTATCTATAGAAGTTTTATCTGGATCTTTTTAAAATTAAAAATTGTTTAATTTAAAATTAGAAGTGCTATCTTTTTTTTTTTTTTTTTAAGTTCATGCATGTCTCTGCATAGTTAACCTTTCTTCTGGTTAAACACATGAAATACACCTGTAATAGCAGGTGTTGTTCTCTATTAATTCTACCATCGTTGTCATTCTGGGTCAGTATCAATCGATTGATCATCTGTTCATTATGGGTGGTGTTTTCCTGCTTCTTTGCATGCCTAGTAATTATTGACTGGATGCTAGACTTTTACCTTTTGGGATTCTGTATATTTTTGTGTTTCTATAAATAATCTTGAGTTTGGTTCTTGGAAGTAATTATGTTACTTGGAAATAGTTTGATCTTTTTGGTAGGTGGGACCAGAAATGTGTTTTGTTAGGGTTACTTTGTTCCCAGTACTCAGCCAAGACCCTTCTTAGTACTCTAAAATAGATGTCCTTAGAATTATGAGACTTTCCACTCAGGCTATCAGGCTATGAGGAACAGGCTCTATTTCCCAGGCTTGTGTGAGCTCCGAGCACTATTCCCTCTTATCCTTGTGGGTGGTTCTCTCCCCAGCCTCAGGTAATATCTAGTTGATTAACACTCAGTTGAACAGTGGAGGGGTACCCTCTGCAGATTTCCAGAGCTCCTACTCTGCATCTCTCTTCTTTCAAACTCTAGCCTCTTTGGCTTCCCCCAGATTCCCAGCTATGTCTCCTTAATTGAAGAGACTGCCAGGCTCTGCCTGAATTAGCCTATGTCTGTGTCATGGCTCGGGAACTTTCTCCAAGCAGTATGTCGAGTCAGTCACAGAACTCACCTTATTTTTCTTCCATTCTCTCAGTGAACACTGTTTGTCATCACCTGATGGGCAGTGTCTTGAGTGTCCCTTTTTGTGTGTGTTTTGTTGTTGTTATTTCAGATGGGAGGATAAATCTAGTCTCTGTTACTCCATCTTAACCAGAAGCGGAAATTCCTGTCATCAGAGTTGGCCCTGGAATTGGTCAGGATCAGCTCTGGGCTGGATCTAGGAGGCTTTTCCTTCCTTACACCAGGTGAGACAGCTGGCCCCAGGGAAGGGCTAATCCTACTATGCTCGCCAGCTCTTGGGCCCTGGGGACCAAGCAGAGCAGTTAGCCAGAGAGAGGAGGTACCCAGCACGCCCTGTGGGCAGTCGAGCTGGGGTATCTCATTGTGCTCTGTCAACAGAATCACTCCTCACTGAGAACTCCAGTGCCTTCCCTCCCTCTCACCATCCCAACCATAGTCTCTGGCAACTCTGACCTCTTCTCTGGTTACTGGCCTCACCTGGCCGGGGCAGGAAGGGATTGGCACCTGCAGCCTCCCAGCTGACAACATTAACTACTACCTAGCAACAATAGGAAGAACTTCCTTTTTAGAGCAGCTGCCATTTTCCTGATCTGAGGCTGCTTAGTAAGAATGTGAGGCTGGAGGGGGTAAAGTGACTCCCCTAAGGTCCCAGAGCTGGAAGGGACAGAATCGGGGTTTAGCACTTGCTTCTAGAGACCTGATGTCTTTCCTGCTAGGAAAGAGCCCTGAGAACATTCTTAGCCTCTGGGTCTCCTACTTCATTGTGGCTTGGGCTCCTGTGTCCAGTTCTGGCTTGTGTCTGCCTCTGGTCCTGAAGCCCTATCTGGAATCTGCTTTTTTTTTTTTTTTTTTAAGTTCATGCATGTCTCTGCATAGTTAACCTTTCTTCTGGTTAAACACATGAAATACACCTGTAATAGCAGGTGTTGTTCTCTATTAATTCTACCATCGTTGTCATTCTGGGTCAGTATCAATCGATTGATCATCTGTTCATTATGGGTGATGTTTTCCTGCTTCTTTGCATGCCTAGTAATTATTGACTGGATGCTAGACTTTTACCTTTTGGGATTCTGTATATTTTTGTGTTTCTATAAATAATCTTGAGTTTGGTTCTTGGAAGTAATTATGTTACTTGGAAATAGTTTGATCTTTTTGGTAGGTGGGACCAGAAATGTGTTTTGTTAGGGTTACTTTGTTCCCAGTACTCAGCCAAGACCCTTCTTAGTACTCTAAAATAGATGTCCTTAGAATTATGAGACTTTCCACTCAGGCTATCAGGCTATGAGGAACAGGCTCTATTTCCCAGGCTTGTGTGAGCTCCGAGCACTATTCCCTCTTATCCTTGTGGGTGGTTCTCTCCCCAGCCTCAGGTAATATCTAGTTGATTAACACTCAGTTGAACAGTGGAGGGGTACCCTCTGCAGATTTCCAGAGCTCCTACTCTGCATCTCTCTTCTTTCAAACTCTAGCCTCTTTGGCTTCCCCCAGATTCCCAGCTATGTCTCCTTAATTGAAGAGACTGCCAGGCTCTGCCTGAATTAGCCTATGTCTGTGTCATGGCTCGGGAACTTTCTCCAAGCAGTATGTCGAGTCAGTCACAGAACTCACCTTATTTTTCTTCCATTCTCTCAGTGAACACTGTTTGTCATCACCTGATGGGCAGTGTCTTGAGTGTCCCTTTTTGTGTGTGTTTTGTTGTTGTTATTTCAGATGGGAGGATAAATCTAGTCTCTGTTACTCCATCTTAACCAGAAGCGGAAATTCCTGTCATCAGAGTTGGCCCTGGAATTGGTCAGGATCAGCTCTGGGCTGGATCTAGGAGGCTTTTCCTTCCTTACACCAGGTGAGACAGCTGGCCCCAGGGAAGGGCTAATCCTACTATGCTCGCCAGCTCTTGGGCCCTGGGGACCAAGCAGAGCAGTTAGCCAGAGAGAGGAGGTACCCAGCACGCCCTGTGGGCAGTCGAGCTGGGGTATCTCATTGTGCTCTGTCAACAGAATCACTCCTCACTGAGAACTCCAGTGCCTTCCCTCCCTCTCACCATCCCAACCATAGTCTCTGGCAACTCTGACCTCTTCTCTGGTTACTGGCCTCACCTGGCCGGGGCAGGAAGGGATTGGCACCTGCAGCCTCCCAGCTGACAACATTAACTACTACCTAGCAACAATAGGAAGAACTTCCTTTTTAGAGCAGCTGCCATTTTCCTGATCTGAGGCTGCTTAGTAAGAATGTGAGGCTGGAGGGGGTAAAGTGACTCCCCTAAGGTCCCAGAGCTGGAAGGGACAGAATCGGGGTTTAGCACTTGCTTCTAGAGACCTGATGTCTTTCCTGCTAGGAAAGAGCCCTGAGAACATTCTTAGCCTCTGGGTCTCCTACTTCATTGTGGCTTGGGCTCCTGTGTCCAGTTCTGGCTTGTGTCTGCCTCTGGTCCTGAAGCCCTATCTGGAATCTGCTTAGTTATGGAAGATGACATGGGGAGAAGGGAACCAGGTACATACTGCCTTTGTAATCAGACATACCCAAGTTCAAATCCTGCTTTCTAATGGTGTGAACTTAAGGGAGTCACGTACTCTTGCTAAAGCACAATAACGGCTTCTACAGAATCAAATAATGGTATTACTTCACAGTGTAATGAGAATCATATCTAAATGAGATCATATCTAAAAAGTACTTACTGGAGTTCCCTGGTGGCCTCGTGATTAAGATTTGGCACTTTCACTGCCATGGCCCAGGTTCAATCCCTGGTTAGGAACTGAGATCCCGAAAGCCACAGTGTGCCCAAAAAAAAGAAAAAGAAAAAACAGATGTGCAATATATGCAGAGTTGAAATTCCTAAGAACCAAAAAAGCAATGCTAGAATCAAAACCACTGTAACAAAAATGAAGAATGCCTTTGATGAGCTCATTAGTTGACTCGGCATAGCTGAGGAAAGAATCTCTGAGCCTGAGAATATTTCCATAGAAACTTTAAAAACTGAAAGGCAAAATGAAAAGGGACGGAGAAAAAATGGGGCAGAATAGCCAGGAATGCAGAGTCAGACACGACTGAGCAACTGAACTAACTAAGAGACAACTACAAAAAGTGTAACGTACATGTACTAGGAACACCTGAGGAAGAAGAAGAGAAAGAAAAAGAAGCAATAATTGAAGGAATAAGGATTGAGAATTTTCCCAAAATAATGTCAGACACCAAACCACAGATCCAGAAAGCTCAGAGAACACCAAGCCCAATAACTCGCTCCCCACCCTACCCTCTGCACCCCCCTCCAAGAAAAACCCTGCACCTATTGTATTCAAACTACAGAAAATCAAAAATAAAGGAAAAAATCTTGAAAGAAGCCAAAGGAAAACAACACCTTATCTGTAGGGGAGCAAAGATAAGAATTACATCCAAATTCTCCTCAGAAACCAGGCAAGGAAGAAGAGAATGAGGTGAAATAGAGGGCTGGGGAGGAAAAACCCACACACTAGAATCTGTATCCTGTGAAATTTCCTTCAAAGCAAAGGAGAAATAATGACTTTCTTAGACAAACAAACACTGACAGTCTTTGTTGCCAGAAGACCTGTCCTGCAAAAAATGTTAAAAGAACTTCAGAGAAAAGGAAAATGATACAGGTCAGAAATTTGGACCTGGATTAAAAAAGGAAGAGTATCAGAGAAGGAATAAGTGAAAATTTAATTAAATTTATCTCTTTTAATTGATCTTAACAGGTTACAGTTTCAAAATAAAAACAGCAACAATGTATTTGATGATAATAACATGTATAAATGAAATAAATGACAGCAATGATACAAGGGATGGTAAGGAAGAATTAGGAATATTTGCTGTTATAAGGTACTTGCGCTACTGTAAAGTGTTATGTGAAGTAGTCTTGGATTAATTGTAAATGTATACTGCAAGCTCTAGGACAACCACTAAGAGTATTTTTAAAAATTATAATTGATATGCTAAGAAAGGAAAAGGCAGAAAAAGAGTGGAAGACAAAACTAGGAACAAAAGACAGGAAATAAATAAAAGTAACAAATATGGTAGATATTAATCCAACTATATCAATAATAACCGTAATATTAAAAGTCTAACTATATCAGTTGAAAGACAGACTGTGAGAATAGATCAAAAAAGAAGACCCAACTACACGCTGCTTTCAAGAAACCCACTTTAAATATAAAGATATGTATAAGTTAAAAGTAAAGGTTAAAGAAAGATATTCCACGCTCACACTAATCACAAGCAAGCTTGAGCAGTTATATTGATTTCAGCCAGAGGCGATTTTAGAGCAAGAAAAGTTATCAGAGATGAAGAGGGGCATTACATTGTGATAAAGGAGTCCATTCTCCAGGAAAACATAATAATCTTTCATGTGTACATACTTAACAACAGGGCATCAAAATGCATGAGGCAAAAACTGAAAGAACTGCAAAGAGGAATAGATAATTCCACTATTACAAATGACGACTCAACACCCCTCCATCAGAAATGGACGCATCCAGTACGCAGAGAACCAGTAAGGACAAAACTGAACTGCAGAACATCATCAGTCAGCTGAATATAATTGATATCTATCAACTACTTCATCCAAAAAGAGTAGAATACACATCCTCCCAAAACTCACATGGAGCATTCACCAATATAGTCCACACCCTGCCCTCATGAAACATACCATCACAAATTTAAAGCAATAGAAGTCAAATAAGATCCACTCTCAGACAACAATGGGATTAAACTAGCAATCAATAACAGAAAGGTAGCTGGAAAATCCCAAATTACTTGGATATTAAACAACACTTCTAAAAACACAGGGGTCAAACAAGAAATCTTAAGCAAAATTTTAAAATATTTTGAAATAAATACAACTTATCAATACATGATAGTCATCAGCACTAGGTCATTCTCTGGCTGCAGCCCTGCGCCAGTCACAGCTGTGCTCACCGTGACTGTCATGCATTGGATCACTCAGGTCCCAGCTCCCAGGTCGAGCTAGTTTACTGCATCTTGGTCTTCTCAATTGTCATTGCTTTCAAAACTCAGCACACCTCAGGCTGGAGTCCACCTGTGTTATCACAGGTGGAGAAGAAAGTTAAGGACCTCCTTATGGCAAGCATTTCTACAGACAGTTGATGTCGTAATCTAACAATGTAATGGGCCACCTGGTCCAGAGAGTGAGCGCTGTGTTCTGGTAGAGGTGGCAGAGCAGTCTGAGCAGCTGCCAGCCACTCAGTTAAGGAGGAGATGTGGCATTGAATAAGGAGTGGACTCTGTGATCCTCTAAGGCTTTCCTTCCAATTGTAAGAAGCAGGAGGTTCTAAAATTCTCCATGATTCTTATAATTTACCATCCTTACACTAGATTATTCCAAGAATCTTCTAAGATTATTAACTTTTAATGTTCTCTGAGTCTCAGGTTTCATAAGCGGTACTAAATGTAATAAGCTATACAAAAATTATTACTTAACACATGGCCCAGAATTCTTCTTGGGAAGAGAGGGAACTATGTTTCTGGGGAAATGATTTAATAAGGGCTTTGAGGAGAGGCCCCATAGAGAGCCTGGACTTCTGAGGAATGAACTGGAAGGAAGCAAGGGAGGGAGAGAGGGTGGGGGAGAGAGATGTAAGGTGGGTGAGGAAGCACATAACCCATAGTACTCTCTAGACGCCAGTGGGCTGAGCTCCATATGATGTGGAAGATTCCAAATCCTCTGTACTTGGGAGGAGTGATTTTATTTTTCATACGAAACCTAAATAAAATTCTGGGTCTCATCAATTCCAGTCACTGTTGTCCAGGACAAAGCCAGCGTGCTTTGCTGGAGGCAGAGATAACAGGGGTGAGTGTGAACCCCCTGGAGTTTAGCAGGCCTCTCTAGAGAAGGTGGGGCCTCTCTGTGTGGTGGGGTAGTCATCTAGGGGACTCCGTTCCTATCAAAGATTATGTGGACAGCTCTCTCTAGAAGCACAGAGTGCACAGCCTGAAAAACTGAATGTGACGGCCCTGGCCGGAGACATTAAAGGAAATTTCACCTCCATCTAAAGGAAAAAGGAGACCGACCCAGCTAGTATTCAGGCTCTATGTTTTCTTTGGAACTTTCCTGGTAGCTCAGCAGTAAAGAATCCACCTGCAATGCAGGAGACATGGGTTCGATTCCTGGGTCTGGCAGATCTCCTGGAGAAGGAAGTGTCAACCCACTCCAGTATTCTGGCCTGGGAAATCACGTGGACAGAGGAGCCTGGAAGGCTACAGTCCATGGGATTTTAAAAGAGTTGGAGAGGACTTAGAGACTAAACACCACCACCACTACCAACAGGTTTTCTTCAGGGTCTATTTTTAAGGTTGTAAGATCCTATGTTTCTATGACTTCAAGAATCTAAGAATACAGTTTACAATTCTAAGGCAACAACCACTTACCACCACAACCAGGGCCACCATGCTATAGCTGTTCTGTCGCTCAGATGTATCTGACTCTTTGCGACCCCATGGACTACAGCACTCCAGGCTTCCGTGTCCTTCTTTGCTCAAATTCATGTTCATTGAGTGATGCCATTCAACCATCTCATCCTCTGTCATCCCTTTCTCCTCCTGCCTTCGATCTTTCCCAGCATCAGGGTCTTTTCCAATGAGTCGGCTCTTTGCATCAGATGGCCAAAGTAGTGGAGTTTCAGCTTCATCATGAGTCCTTCCAATCATTATTCAAGGTTAATTCCTTTAGGATTGACTGGTTTGATTTCCTTGCAGTACAAGGGACTCTCAAGAGTCTTCTCCAGACAATGTACCAGGCACTTAATCTGTATTGTCTCAATTAACCCTCAAACCCTATGAGATGCACATTACTGTCTCCATTTTGCAGATGTGGCAACTGAAGCACAGAGTTAAGTCATCAGTCCTGGACCACAGTGGCAGGACTGAAGCCAGGTATTCTGACTACGGAGCCTCCTTACCTCTCTGCCCTCTACTGCTAGCATTACTACAAGCACCTTTTGTCCCCCACAGCCCTTTTGTCTGTGAGGTGAGCTTTTTTCCAGATCTTGCCCCAGAGATCTGGAACACAGACCTGAGGTCTGAAGTGTGTTGTGTTGAGCTGAGTCCTATTGACTTGTGTTGTTGTGTTGTAATAGGTGGTGTTGCATTGAATGTGTTTGTCCCCATTGGACTTTGAACCCTCCAGGACAAAGACTGAATCTGATTCATTCTGGGGACTGGCACACTGTGGGTGCTTAGGTAAATGTCCATAATACAAGTGACTAATTAGCTCAGTAGGCTCTGGAAGTGAATGCTTCCGGCCAGTTACCCTGAGATCATTGTCCTGTGAGTGTATCTGGACAGGGGCTGGCAAGGTGGGTGCACTCCCAGAGGCACCTCAACAGGTGAAGCCAAGCCAGAATTCATCCTCAAAGGACCTTGGAAAAAGAGGCAGGACAGACCCTTGAAGACTTCCCATTTCCAGGTCAGGAGTAGGTAGAGGGTAACTGGAATCAAGCTGAGGAGGGGGCTCGCTGAGCCTTCCCTGGCAGTCCAGTGGTCTGGGCTCCGTGTCTCCACTGCAGTGGGTACAGATTGCATATCTGGTTGAGGAACTAAGATCCCTCGTGCCACATGGTGTGACAAGGAGCCTGAAGGGAGCCTCATGTGGGGGGTGGGGTGGGCAAGAAAACAGCCCCAAGTGCCCCCATAGCACATCTTTACAGATAGCCAGAGAAAGGAGGTTTCCAGAATGTGAAGGTGCTGGAGCCAGTTGTCCTCTCTTCCTTGCCTGTAGCTTCTTCTCCCTGTAGGGCCAGGGGACCATCTAACGCCCAGCCTGGCTCCTGGGAACTCTTCTCTAGGGCTGGACTGGCCCTGACTCCTCTGTGTGGACTGGAGTCCTGCCATGGACCTCCTGAGTCTCTAGACACACCCTAGTTGCATCTGCTGAACTTCAGCCTGCTCCAGATCAAAACCCAGGAGCTCCTGAAGTTCCTGCCTGCCTCAGCCTCTCTTTGACCTTGAGTCCTGGAAATGCCCAGCTGCCCTGAGTGGAGCCAGCTCTGCAGCCCATCTGCCCTGTGCCCACCTCAGTTCTTCTACCCAAAGATGCTCGCGCCTGCCGAGCCACCTGCTCTTGCCCTAGGTCAGGCCTTGGCTACTCCTCCCTGGACTACGTCCGGTCCTCTTCACTGGACGCTCTGCCTGGCCTCTCCGACACCAGCGCATTCCCCCACACCAGCTTCCACACCACGCACTCAGATGCAAATCTGACCACGTCCCTCTCCTGCTCACTTTCCAGTGGCTCCCCATTACCTGTGACAGAAAGTTCTATTTCCTTAGCCCAGCATTCAAGGCCCTCCATTCTCTGTGTCCCTTGACCCTTCTCTGTGCTAGAGCCATTGCGAACAACTTTTCACGCCTTCTTTACACTTGTTCTCACTGCCTGGCACATTTTCTTTAAGTTCCCACTCATGCATCAAGCATCAGTCCTACTCTGGTTCCCCCCTGAGTTTACAACACCTTGCACACAACTCCGCAGTGGCCATGATCGCATTGTATCAGAGCTGTTTCATCGTGTTTGCTTCCCCGACCACTGGGAGTTTCATGGGAAGCCCTATTTTGCCAACAGCTTCACCCTTGCTGTCTGGCACCTGGTACGCACATGCTGAATGAATGAGGGAAGAAATGAATGGATGGCAGTGAGTGACAGTGACACCCGCAGCACCCGCCCTGGTGATGGTGTGGGTGGGATGGAGTGAGCAAGGGAGAGTGATGAAACAAAAGGACAGAACCAAAGCGTGAAGCCAAGGAAGGCGCGGCAACACCAGCACCGTTCTGAATCCGTCTCTCTGCATGGGTCCATCCTGTATGGGTAGCTGTGAGCTCCGAAATCCCGGGAATCCCTGTAATTTCCTCCTGTTTGTTATTTCTGCTGCCCCTGTGAGGAAATGCCCAGGCCTTACCCAAGGCTGTTGCCTTCTTTGTGGGCGGCAGGGTGGGGCACAGGGGGACATCACACAGCTTGCCCCTCTCCTGAGCACCAGGACCCTCCCAGCAGGGGGCACCCAGGGACGGCTGGGAGATAGGCAAGCAAGGTCTGAGCCACATGGGAGAGGATACTGGGCCTGTGGGACGGGGGAACCAGGAAGCTGTGGGATTTGGAGGATGGAACCACTGCTGCTTCTGTCTGAGCCCATGGGTGGGTCTCCTGTCCAAGCTCTCTTGTAGTTAGCCACATTCCCAATGCACTCTAAGCTCCGTCAGCTGAGGGAGTCAGGACAGATGGAAAGTTCTCTAGGAGGACACAGAGTGTCCACTTTATTCCCCCTATATCTCCAGGACCCAGCATTATGCCTGGCAAATGGTAGGGTTCAGTTCAGTTCAGTTCAGTTCAGTCGCTCAGTCGTGTCTGACTGCGACCCCATGAACCACAGCATGCCAGGCCTCCCTATCCATCACCAACTCCCGGAGTCCACCCAAACCCATGTCCATCAAGTCAGTGATGCCATCCAACTATCTCATCCTCTGTCGTCCCCTTCTCCTTCCACCTTCAATCTTTCCCAGCATCAGGGTCTTTTCAAATGAGTCAGCTCTTCGCATCAGGTGGCCAAAGTATTGCAGTTTCTGCTTCAGCATTAGTCCTTCCAATGAACACCCAGGACTGATCTCCTTTAGCATGGACTGGTTGGATCTCCTTGCAGTCCAAGGGACTCTCAAGAGTTTTCCAAGACCACAGTTCAAAAGCCTCAATTCTTTGGCACTCAGCTTTCTTTATAGTCCAACTCTAACATCCATACATGACCACTGGAAAAACCATAGCCTTGACTAGACGGACCTTTTTTGGCAAAGTAATGTCTCTGCTTTTTAATATGCTGTCTAGGTTGGTCATAACTTTCCTTCCAAGGAGTAACTGTCTTTTAATTTCATGGCTGCAGTCACCATCTGCAGTGATTTTCTGGAGCCCAGAAAAATAAAGTCTGACACTGTTTCCACTGTTTCCCCATCTATTTGCCGTGAAGTGATGGGACCGAATGCCATGATCTTCATTTTCTGAATGTTGAGCTTAAAGCCAACTTTTTCACTCTCCTCTTTCACTTTCAAGAGGCTTTTTAGTTCCTCTTCACTTTCTGCCATAAGGGTGGTGTCATCTGCATATCTGAGGTTATTGATATTTCTCCTGGCAATCTTGATTCCAGCTTGTGCTTCCTCCAGCCCAGCATTTCTCATGATGTACTCTGCATAGACAAGGAAAGATATAAGCACCTGAATGCAGAGTTCCAAAGAATAGCAAGAAGAGATAAGAAAGCCTTCTTCAGCGATCAATGCAAAGAAATAGAGGAAAACAACAGAATGGGAAAGACTAGAGATCTCTTCAAGAAAATTAGAGATACCAAGGGAACATTTCATGCAAGGATGGGCTGAATAAAGGACAGAAATGGTCTGGACCTAACAGAAGCAGAAGATATTAAGAAGAGGTGGCAACAATACATGGAAGAACTGTACAAAAAAGATCTTCATGACCCAGATAATCATGATGATGTGATCACTTGACATACTCCTTTTCCTATTTGGAACCAGTCTGTTGTTCCATGTCCAGTTCTAACTGTTGCTTCCTGACCTGCATATAGGTTTCTCAAGAGGCAGGTCAGGTGGTCTGGTCTTCCCATCTCGTTCAGAATTTTCCACAGTTGATTGTGATCCACACAGTCAAAGGCTTTGGCATAGTCAATAAAGCAGAAATAGATGTTTTTCTGGAACTCTCTTGCTTTTTCCATGATCCAGTGGATGTTAGCAATTTGATCTCTGGTTCCTCTACCTTTTCTAAAACCAGCTTAAACATCTGGAAGTTCACAGTTCACGTATTGCTGAAGCCTGGCTTGGAGAATTTTAAGTACTACTTTACTAAGATATGAGATGAATGCAATTGTAGGGTGGGAAGCTCAAACACTGTGTGGAACGGGTGGATGGATGGACAGATAAATGAATGGACAGAGAGAAAGAAGGTTGTCTTTCCTGAAGCCAGAGGGCTATCGGGCAGTGGCATCTCCAAGGTCCATCTCTGGTTGCAAATGTGACCATCAGAGCATGGATGTCCTTGGGAAGGGGTGGGAGGCTGGGGATCAAAGTCAGGGGTCGCTTGACCCCTGTGACACACACACACACACACACACACACACACACACACATACACACACCCATCCTCTCAAGTTCTCTGCTCAAACCTAGCATTCCAATAGTGCCTTTACATGCTTGGAGACACCCCTTTCCTTGGCTGGAGTTCCCATAACTGAGTGGGCATTAGAATTTCCTGAGGAGCTTTAAACAGTATAGATTTCTGAGTCCCACCTGAAACCTACCACTCAGAATATTGCCTGGTGGGACCAGGAATCTGTTTGTTTGGTTTTTGTTTGTTTGCTTGTTTGGCCATGCCTCAAGACTTGCAGGATCTTAGTTCCCCAAACAGAGATTGAACCTGGGCCTTTGGTAGTGAAAGCACAGAGCCCTAGCTGCTGGGCAGCCAGGGAATTTCTGGATTCTGTGCTTTTAAAACATCTCAGGTGATTCTGCCAGGTAGACAGGTATAGGAACTTCCCAGCTACTGGTGTGAGTTTAAACCCCAGGCAAGGCATCCTGCACCTGGCACCTTCCCTCCCCCAGGGCAGCCTCATGCCTTGCCCTCCACCCCAGATATGCAGCCTAATGAAAAGGCTTCACATTCCCAGGCATACTCAGGTTCTCTCACCACCAAGCTTTCACTCAAGTTCATCTCTCTGCCTTTTCCTTCCTCCACCTGAGAACTTCTACACATCCTTCCTTTGAGGTTCAGAAAATGCCACTTCTCCCAGGAAGCCTTCCACACCTATTTTCCAGCCAGTCAGAACTTTCATCTTCTTCCTGAGTCTCACAACACCACTTGCCTTTTCCTTCCTCCACCTGAGAACTTCTACACATCCTTCCTTTGAGGTTCAGAAAATGCCACTTCTCCCAGGAAGCCTTCCACACCTATTTTCCAGCCAGTCAGAACTTTCATCTTCTTCCTGAGTCTCACAGCACCACCCACACCATCAGAGCACTGTCACTTTGCCCCGGAATTATAGTCAACCCTCCAATCCACAGGTTACACATCCATGGCTCAGCCAATGTATTTCAGGGACAAAAAGAAAATGGCAGAAAGTTCCAAAAAGCAAAATTTGAATTTGCCACATGCTAGCAACTGTTTGCATAGCATTTACATTGTATTAGGTATTATAAGTAATGTAGAGATGATTTACTACATCTGGGAAGACATGTGTAAGTCATATGCAAATACTATGCCAGTTTATATAAGGTACTTGAGCATCCTCTGATTTTGGAAGCCACAGGAATCCTGGAACCAATCCCCTGTGGATACTGAGGGATGTTGTATCCAATAATGCCCCTGGAAAACAGTTTGCATCTCTAGCCTTGATGAAGCCTCCCAGGAACCCTTCGAGGTAGAGGATGACAGTGACGACAGCAGCAAAAACTGATTTTGTGAAATGCTTGGCGCCTTCTACATATGCTGCTAGGCCTTTGAAGTTTCACAACAACTGGATGAGCAGCTACCATTATTATCCGGCCCATCTTACAGATCGGGGAACAGAGGCCCAGAGAGGTGAATTCACTTGCCCTGGGTCACACGGGTAAGTGGTGGAACCAGGATCTAACCAGGAAATGCTCCAACCCTTTAACAAATGAGGACACTGGTGCTCAGGGAACTATTTGCCCCAACACACCATTCTCATAAGTGGTGCCAAGTTGCTTCAGTCACGTCCAACTCTGTGCGACCACATGGACTGTAGCTCTGTCCATGAGATTCTCCAGGCAAGCATACAAGTGCGGGTTGCCGTGTCTTCCTCCAGGGGGTCTTCCCAACCCAGGGATCAAACCTGTGACTCTCAAGCATCTCCTGCATTAGCAGGTGGGATATTTACCACTAGCGCCACCTGCACAGTCATAATTTGCACCCAGTAGCCTCTGATCCCAGAGCTCCACATTCCCATGTGGCCCCAGTTTAAACTCTGCTAAGCCATCCCCAGATCAACCCTATTCTTGGCCTGTTCCAGGCTCCCTTCCTCTTTCCACAACCCCCCAGCCCTTGAGACCTGCCCTCTCCTCTTCCCGGCCTGATCTGCTCTCTGATCTCATTTCTAGCCAGCCTGCCCCACCTCGAGTTCTCTGGAAGGAACACCCAGGCCTTGCAAAGGCCACAACTCAGCTGGCAGGCACAAGTCCAGTGCCGCTAGCAAACTTTTCCCTGTCACTTCCCCTTCCACATTCCAGCTGGGGAAGGCTGAGGCAGGTGTGAGGAGTAAGCATCCTCCTCTCCCTGGGCCTCAGTTTCTCCATCTGTCGGGCAGATAATGGCAGGGCTAAAAGAAGACTCTGATGATCACCGGGTAAAAGGCATTGTAAACTCTGGTGGTCCAGGCCTGAGCATCTCACTCCCAAGGCCTGGTCAGGAGGGTAGGATCCTCAGTCTGCCTGGAATCCAACTTTGCCGCTCTAGCTGGCTGTTACTTGCCCACCTAACGTCCCCGCAGCCCGCGTAACAAACAGGATCACAACCAAAGCATAAACATAAAACATACTTTGCAGAGTAATACTCCATCAGTAAATTATAGCAGTTACTAAATGAAGGGCCCTGCCTTCGTCCATGGAGAGAGCAGACTAAAGCCGACGTGTAGCTGTACAATCAGGTACCTTTCTGGTGGGAAACTTGGCTCTCTCAGTTAGGTCTCCAGCATAGCCATCCCACCCACTGAGAAGGACTCAAACCATCTAGAGGGTGACTGCAGGTTGTTAACTGTAGCTATTCTGGACACATGTTGCAAAACTCTTTCACATGCATGTTTCTCCTCCAATCCTTTACAAAATCTATAAAAGTTGCTGATATGAGCTTTGTTTTCAGGCTGGCTTGAGCTCATTTCCAGCTCTGCCACTTATTTGCTGCGTGATCTTGGACAAGTTATTTCTTTCCTCTGTGCCCCACTTACATCTGCAAAGTGGGCAGAATACTCATTTATACTTATTTAATACCCATAATACTGCAAAGTGGGCATAATACATAATATACATAATAACCTTTGAGGGTTCCATGAGAGTTACAAGGATCAGACATAGAGGAAGTAAATTATAATCCTTAAAGCTCTATTACCCTCATGTTCTAGATGAAGAAACTGAGGCTCAGAAGCCCTATTACTTGCTCCACAGCTAGTAAGAAGCAGGGCTGCCTTAGAGTCCAGGACCCTTGTTTCCACACAGGAAGGTGTCCCTCAGTTCATGAATTTTTGAGGCCAGGAGGTAAGGCTCGGGATGCTCCCGGCCAAGGACTGATCTCTTTATACACCTTTCCTTACAACCCTCCTTAGTCATAGCTGGCCAGGTCCCAGATCTCAGCTTCAGGTCCTCCAGAGCGGGTCAAAGTGGACAGCGTCAGAGTCAAGATGGGCTAGGTAGGTGCAGCGGGTGGGGCCATGTGCCCTGTGTGCACCGGAAACCCTGCAGACACAGGACAGGAAAGCAGCAGGCTTGTTGCAATTGATCTGCCCCATGAGGACGCAGCAAACTCACCTCCACAGTCGGGAGCTCAGCTGTCAGCCCTGTGTTCCTTTTTACAGCCTGAGTCAGCAGGCAGAGACACACCGCATGGCACTGCCTTCGAGCCCGTGGATTTATTAGGGCTGCTTCCCAGAGAAAGATAAGAACTCTTCCTAAGGATCTGGCTCTGGGCAACTTACTTTTAATTTTTGCTTTGAAGACAATGATGAGATACCATTTCTCACTCATCCAACTGACAAGAGATTAGAAAGATAAACCACACCCAGGATTGACCAGAGGATGGTGAAGAGGCTGGTTACTTTACAGTCAATGGAAATGCAACATGTACTACATTTTTGAAGGGCAATTTGGCAAAACTTGAAAAATGTCCCCCTCCTTTGACCCTGTAATCTTCTTCCTACAAGGATTTGTACCTAGTTTTTGGTACTAAGTTGACCTTCACAGAGATGTTTATAACTGCTCCCAAAATGAAAGCAACTAAATATTCATCAGTTGGGGATTGGTTAAATCAATGATGGGCTATCAGTGAGTCATTAAAAATTAGCCTGGGAAAAATATTTACTCACAGAGAAAATGCTCATTACAGATTAAGAGACAAAGCAAGTCATATCCAGAATGATTTGCACTGATACGAGCAGGCATGGTAAATTTTTCTACACCTGGATATGCTCTTTCAAAATGCTCCCTCTTGGCCCCGGCCGTCATGTTGTAAAGGAAGTCCAGGTTATCCTGCTGGATACAGAGGATGCAACACTGTGTGTGAAGAATGGGCCTAGCCAAGTACCCCGCTGAATGCAGCTGCATGAATAATCTCGGCCGATCACGGGGAACAGAAGTGCCCAATTCCCTATATCAAGAGAGATAACACATCATTGCTGTTTTATGCCACTATGTTTTGGAGTGCTAATTCTATAGCAACAGATAGCTGAAACATCCTGTCTTTCATTTCCTAGATTTTCAAAATGTGCACCGATGTCTGAGCACCCAGACTATTGTTCAAACTTTGAAGGCAGAGCCCTGGGGGATCCCAGTGACTGAAACTCTACTGCTGGCCAGTCACTGTGCAGCTTTCACAAGCACTGTCACGCACTAGGCGCTTAATAAATATTTATTAAATAAGTGAATAAATGTCTTAGTTAACACACACTGCAGCCAAGTGTGGTAAGAATGATCATTTTATTATTACTCAACTGATGCTCATTCATGAGAGAAAAATCAGGAAAACACAGATGTTACAAAAGAAGAAATGAAGAATTACCCCTAATTCTCCTACCCATAATTTCAATGAACATTTATCATCTCTGTAGGAAAGTCAGTCACATTATATATGCATATTTACTTTTTAAACTGTGATACGCATACTGTTTTGTGACCCACTTTTTCCATTCAAAAATATCTTGACTGTCTTTCCATGTCAGTTCAGTTCAGTTCAGTCGCTCAGTCGTGGCCGACTCTTTGCGACCCCATGAATCGCCAGCACACCAGGCCTCCCTGTTCATTACCATCTCTCGGAGTTCACTCAGACTCAAGTCCATCGAGTCCGTGATGCCATCCAGCCATCTCATCCTCGGTCGTCCCCT
>SJYT01025636.1:260349-273740 GCA_006410635.1 Cephalophus harveyi | reverse complement strand
GCGCTCAGCCTTCTTCACAGTCCAACTCTCACATCCATACATGACCACAGGGAAAACCATAGCCCTGACTAGATGGACCTTAGTTGGCAAAGTAATGTCTCTGCTTTTGAAAATGCTATCTAGGTTGGACATAACTTTTCTATATCCCTGTTTCACAGCATTTTTAACAGATGCATGTGTTTGCCTGTGGGAGTCACACGCCCTTCCTCTGCCCCACCCTCCCACAGACGTGAGTCCTGCTAGCCTCATACATTCCCTATGACGCCATCTCATCCAAACTGACCCAGTCTACTTTCCTTGTCTAGAAACTTAGAATCAAGACCAGGAGAGTTGAGCCAGCCTTGAAATGGTCCCAGGTAAATTCTGGCATTGTGTGGTGGTCATATTCTGCCACGTGGAACAGGACATGCCTGTCTGTGAAGAGAAAGAGAAATAAAGCAATAAGGAGGGATGCCGACCATCCTGGCAGCAGTGTACTCTCGGTCCCAAGCTTAGTCAGCATCTGACTGCACCCCACCACTGTTTATGGGACACCTCTGTATCACTTAATAAAGTCTCCTTTATTACCTGAAGTTGCCTTAAATATATTGACTCTGGCAACCAAAAAATTCCTAGCAACCATTACTCTAAGGAAACAAGGAAGATGGGACTCTCAGCCACAAGACCAGGTCTCTGGAAACCAATAAAAAGAACACACAAGATAGAAGACTATTGCCCCAGCACCTTCTATAAGCCACTTTACAAGTGGGGGGATACAGACTGGAATGCCAACCGCTCGAGGGGAGGGCTCCATAGCTGAGCAGTCAGGGCCTCCACTGAGAACACGGCCCCCACCTTCCAACCTCAGCAGCTAACATCTGTTGGGCACCTTCCATATGCGGGGAATGTGCGCATGGGACATAGATGCACGTGGATGTATAAAGTTCCATAGGTGGCTTTAGGCAAGTCATATCCACCTCTCCAGGCTTCAGTCTTCTCATCTGTAAAAGGGATGAACGGCACAACTCTAAAATCTCTCCAGCTCTCACATCTACTGATCTAAGCCCATCCCAGCACTCCAGGAAGAGGGCATATATAACAAGCTGCAGAAGTGGCATTAGACTTTCGAAACACCTCCCTATCCACTGTCTTCTGTGAGCCTGCCAACAGCCCTGCAGGGCTGGACTCAGTAGGCCACTCGTTGGGATGTGGAAATGAAGAGGCAGAGAGGTTAAGCAATCTTCCTGAGGATATGCAGCTGTTGAATGGAAGAACTGGAACTTAAAATCCAATTCAAAGCCAGCTGCCCACAACTGGGGCAGGAAGGATTATTTGACCTTTGCTCTCATAGTTTTGTTGTTGTCATAGTTTTAAATACAAGGAAAGCTTATATTGGGTACCAAGAGTAGTCAAATTATAGTGACAGAAAGTAGAATGGTGTTTGCCAGAGGGCTGGGGAGGTGGACAGTGGAGAGTTATTGCTTAATGAGTAAGGAATTTGGGCTTGGAAAGATGAAAAATTTTCATAGATGGATGGTGGTGATGGTTACACAACAGTGTGAATGGATCTAATGCCACTGAATTACTATATGCTTAAAAATGGTTAAAATGGTAAATTTCATGTTATGTATACTTTGCCACAATTTTTTAAATGAAGAAACTGAGCTCTAGCAGAATAAAAGGGGTAAGAATAAACCCACTTATGGGTTCTGTGGACAGACGGGGTTAAATTCTCAGATCTGCTATTGGCTTACTTGCTTGACCTGGGGCAAACTCCTCTGAAACTGTGCTTTGGTTTCCTCCTTTATGAAGTGGGATAGAGGCAATGTTTCTAGGACGTGTGATGAGGGTTAAAAGTGACAATTTCACATCAGTCACTCAGCTCTGCCCCTGGCACACAGCAAACTGTTGACACACACCACTTATCATGACAAGGCTTCTCAACCCAGAGCTAGAAGGGCCTTGGAAGTCACCTGTTGCAACCCCTTCATTATGAAACCAAAGAGACCGAGGCTTAGAAAACGACAATGACTTGCCTGAAGTCACCCAGCAAGCCTGTAACCTCCCAGAGTGGAGTGAACCACTGCCATCTGAGTTCAGGGGTGTCTGCCTCCAGGCAGATCACAGTGCTTTCTCTTTCTTAAGAGCTAAACTGCCGTGGGTTTGGGACATTAATTTAAAGCCTCATGAAGAAGGGAGAGCTTCTCCAGGTTTTCAGGTTCTCACTTTCCATCTTCTAAAGTGTGAGTCAGCTCTGGTATAATAGGGTGAGTCAGCCAGCTCCTCGGTGATTAATGTACGTGTGACTGCCAGGTGGCATCCAGGTGGGGCTGGAGGTGGGGGAAGCGGGCACAGCCGTACGTCGGTCGGGCCATAGCCGCTCACTCAGGAGGTGAGCTCTCTGCTTTCTTTTGAATCCAAATTGCTGCATGGTGGTGGTGAAGAGGTCCAGGTCTCACACCTTCCATTTGCTACCCAATTCCTCCTTTGGTGTAATTTCAAGCAAATGGCTTTAACCTTGGTATGCCTCAGTCTATTCACCTGTGCCATGGGTACATGAATAAATCTGGTCTTGACCTCCTCGTGAGATGTGAGGAAAGGGATGACATGCGAGAAGGTGTTTGGCACCATTAAAAAGTTGCACCAGCATAAATGGTATTATTTCACTGGGAGTAATAAGGTTCTAAGACCAAAACAGAGCCCAGCCAGGCTATTTATTCATTTTTCCCATCAGCCCTTAGATTTCCCAGAGTCTCTAAGAGCCTCCAGTCTCCTGGCTCCTCCCCAGGGTGCCAACCTTAAAGGAACATGTACTGTGGGCTAGACTTAGAGACTCCGCGAATCCTCCCCAGAGTCCCACAAGGTAAAGATGATTCTGAGTCCCATCTGACAGAGAGGAAAGGGAGGCTCACAAAGAAGCAACTCATCACAGATGACACCACCAGCAGGATGGAGTTGGGCTACCAGACTTCTGGACAATTTCAGCACTGGTCTTCTCTGTGGGCTCAAGGAGGAAAGCTCCTGGGGAACCACATCAGGTCCCCTCCTTCCAACTCCAGAGACCCCCAAGAAAGTAATACATGCAAATCGAAAGAGGTAGATCCCTGACACCCTGCAGTAAATCAGACTTTGAGAATGTGAACCACTGGAAAGAATACTACTGCAGTTACATTATCCATGTGTTATATACCAGTCACCCCAACGATCATTTCCTCACTTCATATTTTCATTACATTTTTGAGGTAAGTACTGATATTATTCCCATTTTTACAGCTGGGGCAACTGGTGCTCAGAAAGACTGAGTAACAAGCCCAAAGACACACAGCTAGCAGATTATCCTCCCCAACCTGTGCTCCACTCACCGCCTATCACTGTCCGCCTCCTCATTCATTCATTCTTTGCTTTGTTCATTTATTAAATATTCAGAGCCTCTTCCCTGTCCTAAGTAACTAGCTGGACAGAGAGAAGACAGGTATGCCTGAGCCCCTATCCCAAGGAGGTCATCTGCAGACAGATACGGCTCAAAGAATTTAATCTCAGGGATAAAAGCCAGGCCCTGGCGCACCACTTGTGCCCGTGCTGGATCAGGTGCCCGAGCAGGTGCTACAGGTCAGAGTTTTTGTTGATTTTTTTAAATCGAGGTGCTAGAACTCACACCTACTACCTATGTCAACTTGAGCAAATCATTTCACTTCCCTTAAATCTCAGTTTTCTCCTTTAGAAAATGGAGTGGAAAAAAGACTCATTTCACTGAATTCTTGTTGGGATTAAATTAACTGGAAGAATATTGTACTCATTCATTCAACAACTATGTATCACATCCCAGAGTGCGTCAGGTATCATCTTGGGTCCTGGGGATGCTAGAAGAAGCAGAAAACAGTCATTTCCTTGGAATCACGGAAAGGTCTTTTTAAGTTAAAAAAAAATTTTTTTTTAATTGAAGCATAATGTGCATAATGTAAAAATTGGAACTGTCCAACCTGATGAGTTGTCACAAACTGAACACACACATGGAACCAGCACTCATTGCAGAACACCACCAGCAGGGTCAGGACTAGGGCAAGTGAGACACTCACCTCCTGAGTGAAATGCAAGGGGGTGCCAAAAAGCTCAGTCATCAAGACAAATAATGTTTTTATGCAATATTTTTTAAAAATCAAAACTAATGCCAAAAAAATTCATGATGACAGAATATCAAAATGTTAGGTGAAGACAGGATTAGTAACAATGCCGTGATGAGTCACGTGAAAGCTTAGGGCAAAGGGAAATATCCGTAAGGCCGATCCTGCCTCGTTTGCCTCACCATAGCCCCAGCCCTGATCACCAGCCCCGCTCATGGTCACTACCATCCCTCCAAGGGTAACTATTATCCAGACTTCTAATCCATAGATAAGTTTTGCCTGTTTTTGGACTTTGCATGCACGAAATCGCACTCCTTTGCATTTGGCTTCTTTCACATCTGTGAGCTGTAGCCACATTCTTGCATGCGAGGGAAAGATGTTTAAAAACGGAAATGATGATGTGCTGGCTGAGTGTTTGAGAGACCAGAGAGATGGCAGGTGGGAGGACGAACAAGCAGAGCTGCAGGCGGGCCAGTGGGATGAAAGAAGGGGATGGAGTCCAGTGCCTGTTTTGGAAGGGTAGAGTCCACAGGGTTGGCTGGGTATTGAGGAGGAGGGAGAAAGAAGTGTTGAGGAAGATGTCAGATCTCTGGCTTGGGCTATTTGGTGGATAGAGGAAACGTCTCTGCGGTGGGGACCAGGAGAGATGGGAGAGGGTGATGATTTTAGACTTAATCATGGTGAAGGCTAGTTACCTTTGGCTAGGTACCTGTGGGGCATTCAAAGGGCTGTCTTGGAGGCATCTGGACAGGCAAGCCTGGTGCGGGAGACAACGGGGGAAGTGTTCCCTCAATATCCCCCAGCATTGGCAAGCAGGTGGTGGCCCTGCTGAGAGCAGAGGGCTGGGGAGAGGCACGTGAAAGGATAAAGGAGGAGCTGAAAAGTGCTCTGTGAGCAGGTGGTGTGAACAGGTGTGCAAGTCAGAATGAAAATAGTAAACACACCAGACTGTCCTGCCTGGCGCATAAGGCCTTCCAGGAGTCCAGCACAGTGTTTACCTGCAGCCTGGGAGGATCGGGGTTGCAGGACATCCCGCGGATTGGGGGCTCTCCCGTCCCAGCCCCTGGCAGCCCCACTTGCGTCAGCGGCAGCTGACTCAGCAAAAGCCGCCAAGGACGCTTGCCTTTAAAGGCAAAAAAAAAAAAAAGCGTCTTTCCCTGGGCAGCCTTACTCACTCCTGACTCCGGAGTTGCTAAGACCGCCCCCGCACAGCCGTCAGCCCGGCTGTGGACCCGGAGCGTGCTAGCGTGCTCGCAGGCACGCACCAGGCCGCCCCGCCAGTCCCAGGGAGCCTTTTTCCTCCGACTGGCTAGGACTAGAACTGCCTGGAATCCAAAAGTTCGAGTTCCTTCCAGGGCTAAATGCAGCCTCTTGCGAACAAAGCTGCCAGTGTGAGAGTAACTTGGGGAGGGATTACTTGGTCCTTCCAAGCGGAGCCCTAGGGCTTCACCGCCTCCTTACACTCCCCTTTAAATCTTTGGAGTAGGGTAGGCTTGAGAAAGGGCTGAGACTTCCTCAGGTCCCTCCCTGCTCAAAAACCCTCGATGGCTCCCCACTGCCCACTGAATAAAGCCCTAACTCCTATACCTAGCATCTGACCCCGCCTCTTCAGCTGCTTCTCCCACTCAGATTCCGCGAACTTCATCCCTTTCTCGCTCCCAACCCTCTGCACTCCCGCCGCAAGGGCCACTTAGCCTGGCCCCTCGGCTGCACCTCCATGACCTGGTGATGGGCATTTGCTCTGGCTCCCCAGGCAACCCATCCTTCCAGGCTCACTTTCTTAGGCTTTCTCTGATGTTCCCTCCTTGGCTGGAGCTAAATCTGGTCGCAGAGGACTCAGCCATCCAAAAACTAAACTAGTCTACCTGCGAATCTAGTATCTGGCCAGTGTCAATAACGTCTGATGAGTTTCTCTCTACACAGTACCTTCTAGGGATCATAAAGCTTTTACAATGAGAACATTTAGAAATGGAATTTCAAGCAAATGATAGGGGTCTATTGGGGCAAGTATGATGGGGTAGGGTGAAGGCAAAGCTGTTTTTCTAGCTACTCTGCTCTGTCTTCAAGTTCCACCCTGACCAGGCAGTTTGATTGAATTTCTGACACCACAAATTGTGTGTGTGTGTGTGTTAGTCAGTCATGCCCGACTCTTTGCAACCCCATGAACTGTAGCCCGCCAGGCTTCTCTCTCCATGGAATTCTCCAGGCAAGAATACTGGAGTGGACTGCCATTTCCTTCTCCAGAGAAACTTCCCAACCCAGGGATCGAACCCTGGTCTCCTGCCTCGCAGGCAGATTCTTTATTGTTTGAGCTACAGGGAAGTCATACATTATTTGGATAAACTTTTGTACATAATCTGTTTTTCCTCTGGCCAACTCAAGAGGGGATTGTTACACCCATTTTACAGATGTAGGTCTTGAGGTTACAGAGAGAAGGGATTTGTTCAGTGAAGTTTGGCAGGTAAACAGCAGAACTGGGACTCAGGAAACCAAATCCAGGGCTCCACCACCAGGCATGTGGTCAAGAGATTCTTTCTTCCCTTCAGTATTTACTCTTTGTCTGTCTCCTCTCTTTGCAGGTGATTTTCCCCTTGCCAAAACTGGCCTTCCCTCTGACCCACCTGCTGAACTCATATTTAGCCTACTAAACCCTGCTCAGCCTGCCTTCTCCCTATCCTGAAGCTCTCTCTACTCCCTATCCTTCCTTTGTGGTACAAGATCTGCTCCAATACACATTCTTAACCAGGCACACCCAACTTAGTATTGTTGCTGTGCACCTCTCCTCTTCATTCCCTCCAGTCTGGGGAATCCATAAGGTTAGCAACAGGCTTGGTTGCCTCTGTCCCTGGAGAAGCAGCCAGCACAGACAGGGCTGGCCTGGAGAAGGAAAGAGAGCTTGATAGTGAGGGCACCCCGTGAGCTAGGTGGGGCATAGCCACAGCTGGGAAGAGGTATACACAGTAGACTGAATGTGTTCGGCAACAGGGAGCAATGGAGAGACTTGGAGCAGGGAAGTGGCAAAACCCAAAAGGTACTTCCGGGAACACTTGTGTTGGCAAGAAACAAGCAGACTAGCTGCTCATGTGTTCGTTCATTTCTGCCTTCTTCCTTCACCTCTGTGTCTCAGCTACAGAAGCCATCCTCACGGTGCTTAGTCTGGAAGAAGAGAAAAAGCATAGCAGCACACTAAGAAACATCAAAAGGTAAAAGGGAGAACAACTCCCTCGTGGGGGACTCAGGCATGCCTCCTATAAGGGGCCCCTTCTAGAGGTGCTTTGTGCCATCAGAAGCACTTCGGCTTGATGAGGTGGGGGTGGAGGGAGTCAGGCAGAGGAAACAATCTGAGCAAAGGTACAGATGTGGCGAGTGCAAGTGTGAGGGGTGAGGCTAAGCCTGTAAATAATGCCCTGAAGGCCGTGCTAGCCAGGCTGGACCTTGCTGCCTCCATGGCAACATGGGACATACAAACAGAAGAATGAGGGTCCACACTAGAGGATGAGGGCCAGAGGTGCCCGAGGCCCTGCAGGCAGCAGAAGAGAAGGAGGATGAGGTGGTACAGAAAGCTGAAATCGATGGGACTTGGGGGCTTGGGCACCAGATAAAGAGAGAGATGGCCCCAAGCTTTCCAGGCAGCGCAACTGGGAGACCACAGAAATAGGAGCCACGGGCAGAGGTGCACCAAGACGGGGCCTGCCTTCCCTGCCAGAGCTTCTTGCCCAGACAGGGAGCCCTCTTCCTTGGCCAGCACTGGACCCACAGCCCTGACAAAGGACTCCAGGGGTCATGCCCAGGCTCCTCCTTCCCAACAGAAAATAGCCCCTTGCTGACCCCTTCCATAGAGAAAGGAACCCTCAGGTTAACCTCAGGATTTTGTCCAGACAAAAACCTCAGGATTTTTGTCTTTCCCTTCACTGTGTCTCAAGTAAGACACGAGTCCAGAAGAAGAAATAAGGTGAAATCAGATGAAATAAGGTGAAAAAATACCATTACCACTGAAGGGGGCCTTACATGCAAGTCAACATGTGCTAAGTACTTCATGGGCTGATCTGGACATTGTATCTCTCATGTTAGCACCTGAAGTTGGTGGTCGTGTTCATTCCGGGTTAACCAGAAGAAAGCAGAGCCTCATAGGCTTGCACCTTGCCTAGGATCATCCCAGGGCTGGTCTACAGCGGAGTTGGTTCAAATCCAAGTTCTCCTATGCTCTTATCACTCATATTTTTCACGCTTACCTGTCACCATAGAGTCACATGTACTCTCAGGAGTAGCGAAAAGCTTCACAGAGGAGGTGATAGGAAAGTCCTAGGATGAGGTGGGCATAGATTTTCAGGCAGAGGGCCCAGCCTGCGCTAAAGCCAGGCTTGGTTTACAAACAGGAATGTGGGGTTGGAGAGGGGAAGGGAGAAAATCACGGAGCGAGACCTCCCGTAGTCTAACAAATACTTAAATACCACTTACCACGTAACAGAGGCTGCTCTAAACACTTTTCAAATATTAACTCACTTAATCTTCATAACAAACCTATGAGGCGGTACAATCATTACAGCTAGTTTCCCGAGGTTATCCCTTGGCGGAGTGAGGACTCCAGTCCTCACTCTCACGCGCGACCTTGGGCGGCTTGGTCTCACAGCCAATACGAGCTCCTCCATTTTTGCTACTGGCCGCTGAAGCCCAGAGAGGTGCGCACACTTGCAGAGAGTCACACAGCCAGAGAATTCTCAGGACTCAGGGAGAAGTGGAGATCTGCAGCCAGAACAAGGTACCCGGCGGGTTGTGCACAGTTTGTGCCTGAAGCTAATGGTAGATTTTGCCTGCGTCTGGGCTCAGCCCTAGCGGAGTTGGCTGGCTGGCTGGCATGCTGATCACAGGCTCAGACAGCACCCTTGGCGAGCCATCTTCTGCACACCTCTCCAGCGAGGGTGCAGGGGTTTGGGGGCGGGAAAGCTTCTGAAGACCCTCTTCCTCAGCTGCAGTCTGTGCTCACAGGCTTTCTCACCGTGCCCTTTCTGGTCAGCATCGGCTTTAATCATTATCCTAAAACTAGGAGGCTCAATCTGTCATGCTCTCATCCCTGAGACAAATTGGGGGTGGTGGTACTCAGATGAGTTGAAAACAGTTTCTGACGCCTCGAGGCCGACGGGCAGTGATGGGGGCTGTCCCAGAAAAGGGTTTTTCTAACCCTCTGGAGGAGGTCATGTCGCCCTGCAGTGTGACTGTGGCTTTGCATCCGGATGTATTTCCCAGAGGACAACGCCACTCACAGCCAGGGTCGTGCAACAGGACTGTGAAGAGAGTGGGCAGGTGTCTAGGTTTTAATCCTCCCAGGAGCCCTGCGATGGTGGCTGTTGTTCCCGTCTCCGGACAGGGGAGGGTGGCCTGATCGCGGTGGTGACGTGGCATACCTAGGATTCAGGCTTTCTGCTCGCAGCTCTACCTCCGCTGCTGCAGAAGGCCAGTCGATCATCCCTTTTATAGCTGGAGGCCAGACAGGAAACGAAGTCCCAGAGCTGGTGAGTGTGCCAGGCAGCAGCGCACACCTCCAGAGTCGCTCTCCTCCTCCCGTGCCAGGAGCAGAAGCAGGAGAACAGCTCCATGCAGAAGGAGATGGCGACCATCGAGCAGGTGGCGCAGGACAACCACGAGCGGGCCCGGCGCCTGATGCGGGAGCTCAGCCAGATGCAGCAGGAGCACGCGGAGCTCAGGGAGCAGGTGAGCCCGCAGCCCCGGGCGCGGGCCTGTCTCAGCGGCGCTCAGCCTCGTGCAGGGGCGCTGCTCCGTGGAAACTGTCAGACTAGAGAGCAGACTGTTCTTCTGGTCTTGAAATTTAGAGCTTTCCACAAGAAGAAAGTATTTGTTCAAAATACACTTTTAAAATGCCCCCAAGATACACTTTTGGAATGCCTTAAGTTCACCAGACTTCAGGTTTTGAAAGAAAAATGGCAGTTCTTCAGCATAAAATTTTTCAAGTCCCCAAGTGCTGTCTCGAATGAAATACTAGATTTTATGCCAGAAACAAGTCTGTAAGAGACAGACTCCCAAGGAAACCTCTGATCGCCTGTTGTGCAGCCGGGCCGAGGAGAGGAGGACGGTTCGTCCTCAATGGACGGTCTCACCTTAGACCCCCTCGTGTCCCTCAGCCCGTGTCGGGGGCTGGGCCGCCCCAGAACACTCTAGTGAGGCCGCTCGGGCCCCTCGACCGACCCTGCTGCACTTTGTCCTTTGGATGACCCCATGTGGCCCTTTAGTTTCATCTGTTCCTGTAACCACCCCCCCAACACACACACACACACGCACACACACACACAGACACAGACACACACACACTCCCATTTGGCTCAAGAAAAAATTACTTTTAAAGGCCCCTCGGCCTCTGTAAATTTGGGAGGGCAGTTAGCAGTGAGTATGACTGTAGTTTCTTCACTGTGCTCTTTACGGAGAGAGCCACATAGAGTGGTCTCAGGTATTTAACACAATCTGTGGCACCTGAGGAAACCTCCAGGCTCCCCACACCACCAGATTCTTCACATGTAAAATGAAAACATTCAAGCAGATCTTTGCTAAGCCCCGTTCAGCGCTAACGTTTATAGCCTAGACCACGTACAGCGTCTTTGAGTAAATGCCCCTTTTCTCGTCTGAGGACCGCTAAGGTGCCACATATGAACTCTCACGTCGCTCTCATGTTTCGGACGCAGGAGGTTTGGAAGTTAGCTAGCCTGCCCTGAGTCGCCCTGGTGCTGTTTGTTGGAGGTGGGGCTGGGGCCCAGCCCTGTCCAGCTGCAGCGAGGCTGGCATCGGTGCTGGGGGCCACCTGCACGCAGCACTACCCTGGGCTTTTCCAAACGGGAGTCGCTCCAGTCAGAAGGCCAGTAAAATCGCTCACTTGGTAGCTTAGAGATACTTGAGTAGCTGGGAAAATGGCAAATTTTTACAGTCCTAATCATAATAAGTAACATTTGTAGGTCTTCTGGTATGTGATACGTGTATTTAAAATATTAAATCATTAGCAGCTCAGCTCCAGTGCCTGGTGGTATTTGACTCTCACTCGCTCTCTAGATGGTAAACCAGAAAGATCTGGAAAGAAGACAAGTAGAAATCAGCGAAGCGATGAGGACGCTTAAGTCTGAAGTGAAAGACGAGATCAGAGCCAGCCTGAAGAACCTCAACCAGTTTCTCCCGGAGCTGCCGGCAGACCTGGAGGCCATTCTGGAAAGGAGCGAACGCCTGGACGGAGGGCTGGAGAGCTTGAAGGAGAACTTTCCATTCGCCCTGAGTGAGAAGCCGTCACCTTTTGAAGAGAAACTGCATTTTTCTCACGTTCACATAATGGTGAGGGCTTGTTTACCCTGCTGTCCCCTGGACTTCCTCAAAGGGCGCTTCGGTCCCCACCTCCCCCAGATGAGTTCAGACAGACTGGAGGGCGGGAGGAGGGAAAGGCGGGTTGGCTATGACGGTGGTGCTCAGAGGCTCTCTGATGATTCCCTTTTCCTCTGAAAAAGGATGAACACTGGCGTGGAGAAGCTCTCCGGGAGAAACTGCGTCACCGTGAAGATCGACTCAAGGTTACCTTTTTAAAAGAAAAAAAAAAGTATAAGATGCTCGGCCTGTTGAGAGGGGGGAACGCACTCAGTCGCAGCTCTCGCAGCAGTTTTACAGGTTACACGTTCGAAGCTCAGAGAGGTTGGCATCACAGTTAGTCAGCACCAGGGTCAGGATTCAGAACCATGAGTTCTGGTGCTCAGCCCAGGGTTCCTTACCCTAGGTAATGCTGCTTTGCCTCAGCTGAAACTGACAGGACCTGCAGATAGAAAACAGATGCGCTGATAAAAACACAGCTCACAGGCCAGTGGTCGGGGCCGGGGTTGGGGAAACCAGAAAAGTAGGCTTGGGTGTCAAATGAGAAGCTATTTGGCTCAGGATATGTTGAACTTGAAGGCTTCATGAAACACACAGGGAAGGATGTCTGTCTGTAGGCAGCTGAAAATAGGTGTCTAGAATTTAGTTGTAAGTTCAGTTCAGTCGCTCAGTCTTGTCCGACTCTTTGTGGCCCCATGAATTGCAGCACGCCAGGCCTTCCTGTCCATCACCAACTCCCAGAGTTCACCCAAACCCAGGTCCATCGAGTCGGTGATGCCATCCACCCACCTCACCCTTTAGCGTCCCTTCTCCTCCCACCTTCAGTGTTTCCCAGCATCAGGGTCTTTTCAAAGGAGTCCGTTCTTCGCATCAGGTAGCCAAAGTATTGGAGCTTCAGCTTCAGCATTGGTCCTTCCAATGAATATTCAGGACTGATTTCCTTTAGGATAGACTGGTTCCATCTCCTTGTAGTCCAAGGGACTCTGAAGAGTCTTCTCCAAAACCACAGTTCAAAAGCATCAATGCTTCAGTGCTCAGCTTTCTTTATAGTCCAACTCTCACATCCATACATGACCACTGGAAAAACCATAGCCTTGACTAGACGGACCTTTGTTGACAAAGTAATGTCTCTGCTTTTCAATATGCTGTCTAGGTTGATCATAACTTTCCTTCCAAAGTGTAGTTCAATTCAGTCACTCTCAGTCCTGTCCAACTCTTTGTGACCCCATGAACTGCAGCATGCCAGGCCTCCCTGTCCATCACCAACTCCTGGAGTCCGCCCAAACCCATGTCCATTGTGTCAGTGATGCCATGCAACCAACTCATCCTCTGTCATCCCCTTCTCCTCCTGCCCTCAATCTTTCCCAGCCTCAGGGTCTTTTCAAATGAGTCAGCTCTCTGCATCAGATGGCCAAAGTACTAGAGTCTCAGCTTCGACATCAGTCCCGCCAATGAACACCCAGGACTGATTTCCTTTAGGATGGACTGGTTGGATCTCCTTGCTGTCCAAGGGACTCTCAAGAGTCTTCTCCAACACCATAGTTCAAAAGCATCAATTCTTCTGTGCTCAGCTTTCTTTATAGTCCAACTCTCGCATCCATACATGACCACTGGAAAAACCATAGCCTTTTCTAGACGGACCTTTGTTGGCAAAGTAATGGCTCTGCTTTTGAATATGCTATCTAGGTTGGTCATAACTTTCCTTCCAAGGAGCAAACGTCTTTTAATTTCATGGCTGGAATCACCATCTGCAGTGATTTTGGAGCCCAGAAAAATAAAATCAGCCACTGTTTCCACTGTTTCCCCATCTGTTTGCCATAAAGTGATAGGACCAGATGCCATGATGTTAATTTTCTGAATGTTGAGCTTTAAGCCAACTTTTTCACTCTCCTCTTTCACTTTCATCAAGAGGCTTTTTAGTTCCTCTTCACTTTCTGC
>SJYT01025636.1:233233-259989 GCA_006410635.1 Cephalophus harveyi | reverse complement strand
AGTCAAAGGCTTTGGCATAGTCAATAAAGCAGAAATAGATGTTTTTCTGGAACTCTCTTGCTTTTTCCATGATCCAGCAGATGTTGGCAATTTGATCTCTGGTTCCTCTGCCTTTTCTAAAACCAGCTTGAACATCAGGGAGTTCATGGTTCACGTATTGCTGAAGCCTGGCTTGGAGAATTTTGAGCATTATTTTACTAGCATGTGAGATGAGTGCAATTGTGTGGTGGTTTGAGCATTCTTTGGCATTGCCTTTCTTTGGAATTGGAATGAAAACTGACTTTTTCCAGTCCTGTGGCCACTGCTGAGTTGTCCAAATTTGCTGGCATATTGAGTGCAGCACTTTCACAGCACCATGTTTCAGGATTTGAAACAGCTCCACTGGAATTCCATCACCTCCACTAGTTCTGTTCGTAGCGATGCTTTCTAAGGCCTGACCTAAAAATGTGGAGGTGAAGAGTATAGTGGGGAGCTGGGAAACGAGAGTGAGGCGGGTAGAACCAGAGAGACAGTGTGCGTCTCTGGAGAGTGGCCACTCGCCTCGAGGGCTGAGAGGGAGCACGTGCCGTTCCAAGGGAGTGGAGGCCCTGAACATCAGATAGCCTCCGGCCGCACGCGGCTGTTTAAATGGAAATTCGCTGTCATTAAACCAGGTTAAAAATTCTGTTCAGTTACCACACTTCACGTGGTCGGCAGCCACTCGTGGTTAGAGGTCACCGTAGGGGGCAGCAGGTTGGAGCATGGTTAGTCCTGTCGCCCCAGGACGCTCTGCGGGGCAGTACCTGCTGGAGGGTCGTTCCAGAGGCGCTGTGGGGGAGCCAGGAAGCACTGTGGGTTGAGGATTCCATACGCTGAGAGACCCTCAGAAGGTATCAGTGTAAGCCCGTCGTCTAAGTCTGAGCAGGCGTCTAACGAGGAGGCTGCGGAAATCCCGAGCGTCTTGACAGTGGAGCGCACAGGCTGAGGTAAAGGTCCAGTTAATGACGACACACCGAGGAAACGTCTGGCACCTGCCCGCCCCACCTTCCCCACTTTTTTTAACTTTTGAAGACAGGATTTTCAGCAGCCACGTCTGTGTTCTGACAGTCAGACTTGCCTTTCAAATGTTAAACGTGAGGAAGCTACTCAGGACTGGTTGTGACACATTCCCTCTGTAAAGCCCTAAGTCTCCCCGTAACACTTTCAGGCCCAGCTCCGACACTGTATGTCCAAGCAGGCGGAAGTGTTAAGCAAAGGGAAGCGGCAGACCGAGGGCACGCTGCACAGCCTGCGGAGACAGGTCGATGCCTTAGGGGAGCTGGTCACCAGCACGTCTGTGGAGTCCACGTCGTCAGCCACTCTGTCTCAGCTCGAACCTTCCCTTGCAGAGGACTCCCATCTTGGACCAAGTCAGGTAGGAGGAGGCTCTTCACAAGTGGTCTGGCTTGTACACGGAAAGCCCCTGAAAGCTTTGAGGCCCACAGCCTAGTTAGTAGACTCCGAAGGACACAAAACAGAGACAGTGAAAGCCGCTCAGTCCTGTCCAACTCTGCGGTCCTGCTGACCACACCGTCCGTGGGATTCTCCAGGCCAGAATACTGGAGCGGGTAGCTGTTCCCTTCTCCAGGGGATCTTCCCAACCCAGGGATTGAAGCCAGGTCTCCCACACTGCAGGTGAATTCTGTACCAGCTCAGCCACCAGGGAAGCCCAGGAATCCTGGAGTGGGGAGCCTCTCCCTTCTCCAGCGGATCTTCCCGACTCAGGAGTCGAATCGCGGTCTCCTGCATTGCAGGCAGATTCTTTACCAGTTGAGCTACCAGGGAAACCCAAAGGGCATGAGTTTCCCCAAGATTTGAAGGTGGCAGGACACGAATGTCACCTTCAGATCTCGGGGAAACTTGCCTTAGGGAAGACTCACAAACGTTTTCATGGTCCCTGGGAAAACTGGAATCAATTGGTTGGTAGTAAATGTGTAAAGAGGCTAAGCTGATGATTTAGGAAATCAACTAGGAAACAGGGACATAGTTAATTCTCCTATGAAGGCTTTCTACTGTTTGGATTTCCTTATCGTCTATTTGGTAAATGTAACGAGTTTAGGGAATTCCCTGGTGGTCCAGGGGTTAAGGATTCTGTGTTCTCACCACCGAGGGCCCGGGTTCTGCCTCTCCCTGGGGAGCTGAAATCCCATAAGCCGTGTGGCACAGTGAAAAATAGAAGAGTTGAGGCCTCTAAAGCCAGCTGTGTCCCCGTTTAGTCTGCCCACTTGGGAACGGTGATTGTGGCAATTGTTAGTCCTAAGCGAAGCTTGAACACAGTTTGAACTCCTAATTCAGAGTCTATAAGAAAAAGCACAACACTGGATTTCACATGTTTTCTGTGTGAGACCTAGATGAGGTTAGTAATTATTTAGAAGGAACATAAAATATACTCATGGAATCCGTAAATAGGAAGACAGTATTCCTGTCAGATGATAGCTATCATGGTGCATGCCTAGTGCGTGTGTGTGGTGGCTCAGCGGTAAAGAATCTGCCTGCGATGTGGGAGTTGTGGGCTCGATCCCTGGTCAGGAAGATCCCCTGGAGGAGGGCATGGCAACCCACTCCAGTATTCTTGCCTGGAGAATCCCAGGGACAGAGGAGCCTGGCGGGCTACAGTCCATACGGTCACAGAGAGTCAGACACGACTGATGTGACTTGGCACGCAGTGTGTATGCACTGAACACTCTGCATGCATTGCCTCACTTACATCCTGGGAACTAGGATTTGTCCTTCTATATAAATAAATTGTAGAAAACAAAAAATGATGTCATGGTCACAGCGAAACACAAAACCAGGATTTAGAGGCTGACCTCTCTCACCACAGAGCAGTGTATTGTGTGTGGCCCAAGAACATCCAAGGCCAGTCTCCGTCTTTAATAGACACTCAGCTTGCTCATTAGCAGCAGAGCCAAGATGTGAATGCGATCGCCTTAAATCTTCCACGGTAGGACCCGAGTCAGATACAGGCCAAGACCGTCATGGGCCTCAGGGCAGGCCATGAGGGCGAGAGTCGGAGGCACAGAGCTCTGTAGAGATGGCAACTCCAGAGGTGACCCTGGAAGAGTGGGAGACGGGCGTGCAGGGGTGTGGGTGCCAGCCGAAGTCTTCAGCTCCCCGTGGCCGCCGGAGACCCATGGTGCCCCAGGCCCAGGAGGGCAACGGAGGCGGCGGGAGAGCCACAATGCACAGAGAGGGTTTTGTCAGAAGTGTGGTGGGTTCCGGAGTCTCAATCTAGGGGTATGTGGGATGAAAATCTGAACTAGGTTGGAGTTAGGGGACTGGCTTCCGAGCCTAATGTTTTATCTTCCTTCTTTCCAGAGCTCCTTCCATCAAGTTCTACAAGGTCCATCACAATCAGTAGACAGTTACCGCCACTGATGCTATCCTCAGCTGCCTGCTCACAGGGTACATGTTACAAAAAGTTCTTTTATTTGTAAATAACTAGGGCTTCCCTGGTGGCTTAGAGGATAAAGCATCTGCCCACAATGCGGGAGACCCGGGTTCAATCCCTGGATAGGGAAGATGCCCTGGAGAAGGAAATGGCAACCCACTTCAGTACTCTTGCCTGGAAAATTCCATGGACGGAGGAGCCTGATACGCTATAGTCCATGGGGTCACAAAGAGTCAGACACGACTGAATGACTTCACTTCAGCACTTTTAATTGGCAGATGTTAAATTGTAACTTATCATATAGTCTTAAGAAAAGTAACCTTCTAACTTTTATCCTGGGTAATTTGTATGATGGTTCATCTTAAAAGATTTTTCCAAAGAAGTATTCAAATATATTTATTTTACCTGTTAGCCATGATGCTATCATCTGGTTCTGTGAATTTAGCTAAAACCTGTTTTTACTGTTGCAGGAATTCATCCTTAGTACTTTCTCATCCTGTTGTAGGACGAGTGGCTCAGCCAGATGGAGCAAGACTATGTTGCCTAAATATGAGGAAGCAGCCTTCTCCACTACCTCACTAGCTTCATTAGAATGTCACTTGGTTTTTATCAAGAGCCAGTCAGTTCAGATGCTGAAAACTCCACTGCAGTTTATTCCACTTCTACAGCGACTGTCAGCGTTTTTGTAAGTCACCTGTACATATGGGAATATTGTATACTGTTTAAACCAGGGTCTTATATGGCTGAGGGTTTTCTTGTTTAAACCTTTGAAATGCATTATTATAAAGCCAGTGCTGATCTGAATCTAGAAGCTGGTAAAATCTGTAGTTAGAAAGGTTAGAAACAACACGCTTAGGCTCTTTATTTATAGTGCCAGAAGGTATTTTTGGACTTTGTTTAAAATCTATTTTCATATGAAAATAAAAGATAAAATAAATGTGGGTCTGACATCTGACTTTACATTTCACAGATCTCCAGTAAAGCCATGTATTTTTTACCCTAATTCTAAGAGAATGTCAAGTCTTTGAGATGGCTTTCCATCTCTGTCTCCAGGTTGAAGTATGTTGTATCCATCAGTGATTTGAAAATGCCTGTCATAAAACCACAGTACATACTTCAGATGCCTTTCCTCAACGAGAAACATCCTTTGGTGGAAAATTAGAACTTTGGAAAATCCACGCGCATTTTTAGTCGTTCAGTCATGTCCAACTCTTTGTGGTCCCCATGGACTGCGACCCACCAGGCTCTTCTGTCCATTTGATTATTCAGACAAGAATACTGGAGTGGGTTGCCATTTCTTCTTCCAGGGGATCTTCCTAACCCAGGGACCAAACCCGTGTCTCTTGCACCGGCAGCTAGATTCCTTACCACTGAGCCACCTGGGAAGCCCCTGGAGAATCTGACCCAGTGGTAAATTCAAACTGTGTTCAGACTTCAGGACTGTTTTAAAATCTTCCCAAGAACTATTTTCTAGGTTCCTAGACAGCTTTTGAACCAGAACAGGTATTAGATACCATGTTACTATATATAGTATAGCACTGTTCCCTGAGCACCTGCTGAGGTTTATATTCCTAAGTTGTTTGCTTAGAGCTGGACCATTAAGATCTGGGATAGGGACTGAATTTATCGCATTTATCATGGGATAAATATGATTAAAGGCAGTGAAAATGGCATAAAATACCCAGTAAGTTCTAGAATGTAAAATTGATTTGATAGTGTCTTTTTTACTTACATTCTTTGTTTCATTTTCACAAGTCTTGGCAAAATGCTTAAAAGCCTGGCCTATTCAACAATTATTGAAATCCTTTAAGGACAGTTTGCTAGTCTGTCCATGTGCTGAATGAGGGTAAAATATTTTCTTCCTAAACTGCCACATCTGGAGAAGGAAATAGCAATCCACTCCAGTATTCTTGCCTGGAGAATCCCATGGACAGAGAAGCCCAGTAGGTTACAGTCCATTGGGTCGCAGAGAGTCGGACACAACTGAGCGACTTCACCTCACCTCAAACTGCCACATGAACAGAAATCATTTGTCTTCTGTTAAGGGTGTGAACTGAGCCCCACGTTTATAAGAAAAGTGAAAGTGAAGTCGCTCAGTCGTGTCCGACTCTTTGCGACCCTGTGAACTGTGGCCTACCAGGCTCCTCTGTCCATGGGATTGTCCAGGCAGGAATACTGGAGTGGGTTGCCATTTCCTTCTCCTGGGGATCTTCCCAACCCAGGGATCGAACCCGGGCTCCCGCATTGGAGGCAGACGCTTTACCCTCTGAGCCACAAGAGCACACTTAAAACAGAGGTGTGGAGAACTTCCTGAAACTACCGTCTTACTGATTTAGAAGGTGATTGATGTATGAAGCCAAACACCTGGTCTCAAAAGACGTCTTTCCAAAGAAACTCTACTCCCTCCAACTACGATTATGTAAAAATCACCAGCCACCCACCCCCCCCCAAGAAAAATCAAAATCACTGCATCAAACACTTTATTGTCCATGAAAAATACTTGAACATCATACTGGAATGTCTAACGCATAGAGTACTGAGCACCAATTACTACTCAGGAGGGCCTCATGGGTGCAAGGGCAGCAAGGAACCCAGAAAACCAGGGGACCGCACAAGGAATAAGCTCTCCATGGATTAAGAATGAGACGAATTTCACGTTCTCCCCAAGGCGTACTTGCCCAATATCTGGCACTCAGATGTTTCCACGAGTCTGCCTCTCTCTCTCGGAGCACCCAAGCTCGTTACAGGGGATCACGCGTGCAAGTAGCAGAATCCGGTCCTAAGCGGTCAAGAGAGAACAGGGTCAGCCGCCAGCTGTGCCGATCCCACACTGACAAAGGCCGAACAGCACCGAGAGTGATCTGAGCGCACCGGACGGACGAGCCCCGTTACCGAGGGATGTGGATTTGCATACTACTGACGCAGACGTCTCTTTTTAAACAACAGTTAAGGGCAGTTCTGCAGTAAAAACTGGCAACCTAATGCCAAATAGCTATTTGCCTGAAGAAAATATGAAATCCTGGTATAATTTAGAAAATAAGGCAAACAATTTTACTTTAGATACAGGTACTTTATTTACAAATATTTAGATTAATAGCATTTTGTTACATCAAATGAAGAGTACAGCAGTCTGAGTAAATCCTGTCACACAACAACTGAGACCCACTGTGACGACCTCCGGGAACCAGGGCATGCACCTCAGCACGCCGCGGGCTTCAGTCTGCGACGGCTGCCTTGCGCCCCGGTGGGCGGCTGGGTGGTTCTGTTTTGGTGAATATATACACACGTACCCGCAGGCCATGGTCCCTGGGTGAGTCCCCTGTGATGCAACAGTGTAAGCAAAACGGATCACTGTACGTCCTTACAGAACATACCCGATACACTCCAGGTGTCTTGTTTTTTAAAAAAGTTAAAGACAAAAATAAAGATGAGTCCACAAATTAACCAAATCCTATTTTCTGCACATTCCAGTTTTGGCTTTTATTTAACATTGACTATACAATACTCTGGTACTACCACGTGTTTACAACCCAGAAAGCAGTATTTTTTACGTTAGTGTCTGTAAATAGGGATTTTAAATGTGTATTTTAAACACAGCAGTTGAGCTGAGGGTGCCTTTTATATAATATACTGAGGTTTTACCTATCCTACTTCAAATAACTTCTCAATTCCCAGCCTGAACCATAAACTCAATTAGGAATCAATCAACAGAAGTAAAGAACTTGGTAAAACGTAAGTTTGCTGTCTACAGAAATGAGAGCGTTTCCTTGCAATACAGTCTTCTTCAGTGGCCACACCGCCTAGTGCAAAGTAGTAACTTACTTTCTATCAGTACAAACACTGCAACACCGTGAGAAACACTTTCCCCTTCACAGAACAATTTATGCCACCATGACATAGACACACTAAGAATACACTTCACTGTAGTGGTAAAAATGCACTATTTAAAATCCCTTAACAGCAGACCTGCGGTTCTGGCTGTCTGGTTCAGAATCTCACCATTCCAAGATACAGGTATAAAAGCTTAAAATGTGCAATAAGAAACCCAGCCTTTTTTCTTCTTCTATACAGTAAGGCAAGAAATGCAGCCTGTAATGCAAAACGTTTACAAAAAGAGAAAAGCAGGTTAGCACATTGTTGATTGCACGAGAACAGTTAAGAAAATCAGCAGGTAAGCCACAGGGCAGAGACGGAGCAGAAGCTGCTAGTGTTAATCCTCTGGCGCCAGGAGCTCTTTCCAGCATAACGTCCCCAAAGACTGCCAGCACCAAAGGGTGGAGCCGGTAGGTCGTGTGAACAGAAGCTGTGTCTGTTTCCTCGTGTGAAATGGAAGGGAGTAACGTGGCCACATATAGGTCCTACTGTACAAACTGGTATTTTATACTGTTCCAAGGCCAGTAATCAATTTATTTTCTTCATTAAAATAATATACACAGAATGTATTGTTAGTTCGGTTCCTTCAAATTTTATACATATTTACTTTCTGCTAAAGAGAAAAAGATAAAATGGTGTAAAAAAAAAATGGGATAAAGCTATTAATTAAGCATAAGAAAAAAGATAAATGGATATTTACCCTGCGCAAGGCTAAGACAGAAGCAAACCGCCTTAAGAAAAATGCCACCCACACAACAGGGAATTTATCCGACAAAAACAAAAGGCTTTGAAGAACCCTTTCTCTATCATCAGAAGTCATTTCACAGCAATAAATTTATGGGTTACAACAGACATACCTGAACAGTTAAAGATGGGAAGAAAGCTTAAGATATCATCAAATTAAACCGTACAATGAGACAAAGCCTTGCCAAAAGAGGGAGGGGTAAAAAAATCAAGTCCAGCATCAGTGCTCAGTTTAAGTCATGGACTGGTGACACACCTACCAGGAGGACAATCGGGGGGAAGAAGTCTCGATTTACCATGCAGGAGAGACGTATACTCTACTTGCCTTTGATAACCTGATTACACCTAGTTGTTTAGCAGTTTAGTATTGTGTTAAACTGTTTTTTACAACAGAGTTGTTTTTTTCTTTTTAATTAAACCCAGTAAGATGTACAGAAGACAGTGAGGCAGTAAAAAGTACTGCTTCCGACAGACAGAGGTGAAAGGTCGAGTGAGAACCACGGCGCGGAGGTCACTAGCAGCCGCAGCCTTCCCTCTGGGGCTGGGGCTCGCTGGTTAGCCGGCCCCCCTGTGGGGCTGAAGGTTTGTGCTGTACACCAGACTCGGCGGCGTTCAGATCCAAGCTTCCATCCTGAATGTTCTGGTAGATCTTCTTGGCAGCCTCAAGGAAAGCATCTTCTACGTTCTCTCCCCTAAAAGGCAATCGACAACTTTATTGGCAAACCATAGCTTTGTACAAAACGTAAGACATTACACCCTGACCTTCTGCTAACCTTTAGTCAACTGCCATGATGTCTTCAACTTAGCCACTGTCATCTAATAAGGGATTACCGGAAGACCGAGCTAAGAGGACAGCGTGGGGAAATACTTTCTGTGGAAAGCATGCAAACAATACCAAGAGCTCTTTGTACAAACCCAATTTGAAACTGTGCATGCTCTCATCATTAAAATGCTGTATAGTGATAGATAACAATCATAAGCAGGCCACAGTAGGGGGTGTTCTAAACAGAGATAAAATTATCTCCAAACAGTATTCCAGGACTTGTATGGCCTGAGTAGCCAAGCATAAACTGTCCTGTTCTTCCCATGCTTAGCCATGTTCATGTTTGATATTGGCCCTTTTAGCACCAACAGCATAGATGAGGCTAAACACAAAGGGGCTGGCTTCTCGCCACTGCAAGGAGTATTTGACTTGATAAATGCAGAACTATGATAGGCGTGCTGGGGTTCAATAATGAATGTGGAATAACAATTAGAAATGCTAATTATGCTTCTAATTACTCTTAAGACATTGAATATTTCCTAAAGTCATGCTTTTACTAAAATGAGAAGTATTAAATCAACAGGTTGAACAACCTTGAGTCCAACATGCCAAATTCAGCCTTGGTTGTAAAGGTCACTGTTAGCCTTTACACAATTTGTGTTAATACAATTTCATTTATTAACCTGTATTACCAATGGGTATAATCAAGGTATAGTTTAGGAAAAGTAACAAAAAACATTATTTTGAAACGTGAACCAAGCAAAGGGATTTTTGCTGTTTTCCCTGCCATAAGCATTACACGTTTACATATTATACATTATACATTTATATATATATATATGGTTCTACTTTGAGAAATTTGAATATAATTAAAAATGATCTACGAATTTTAGTCATACTTACGTTTTTGCACTTGCTTCAAGGAACAATAAACCTAAAAATAAAATTCAGACTATGAAGGACATTTCAAATTAACTCACAAGGACATTCTCTTTAGTGACTTCTGAGTAAAACTTTCCCATCAACTTTCAGTACTACCACGACAGTATTTTATGAAAGACTATGAGCTTGAAATGGAGGGAATCTTTATGTCATTAAATAAGTCTACTGCCCTCGAAATGAATCCCAAATACAAACACATTTTGTTATTTCCTCATTCTTCGATTTGAGCAATTTGCACTTAAAAAAAGAAAAAACTGTCAAATCATCTGTACTGTCAAAACCCCACTTCTTAAAAATTCTCCCATGTGTGACCCAAAAAAGCCATTAAGTCTCAAAAGAAACCCACCATTTTCTTCAGCAAACTGTTTGGCTTCCTCATACGTCACATCCCTCTGAGCCTCCAGATCTGCTTTATTCCCTATGAGGATTATCACCTGGATCGTAACCGAAAGAGAGACGTCTTACACAAAAGCAACCTTTAAATCAGACATGAAAACTCTAAAATCCAAAAATCTGGAGGAAAAAACATGCAGGTCTAAAAAAGAAACTAAATACTAGCAATTACCCATCAGACAATGACTACAGAATCATGAAGGTGTAACTGTGAAGAGGAACAGAGGATGTCTTCCAGGACACTGCCTGGAAGAGATGGTTTCTGCCTTTCATTAGATTTTCCGAAGTTCCTGGAATCCACAGAAAGCTTTAAAACTACTAGTTCAACTTCTGAGGCTACAAGTAAGGAAATTAATAGTCAAATAAAACAAACAAGGACTTAAAAGATCACTCCAGAGTCCGTGGTAGGCAGACATTAGAATTCAGGCAGAAAACCCAAACTGTGGCCTTCCAATCCTGCCCTCCCCTGCACCATCCCCAGGCTGGGCCAGGTCTGTGGCAGCTGGCAACAATGGCTGCATGCACGATGGGGGCAGCGGGGGTGGGGGAACGTATGTGCAGTGAGTTCAAACTTAAGGCAAAATATGTTCCCCTTCAAAACTGATGTGGTAAATCCAGATACTTTAGAAATGGATGGTTTCAACTAAGAGGGTTGTCCATCACTAACTTCTTTTCATGTGAAATTTCAGCCCCGGCCGTCCTTTCAAAACATGGTGTCCATGAACTAAAACTATTTTGACCCAAATGTCCACCTTTAGCATTCTTCAATCAGTGTGGACAAGCGCCCACTGAGGATGGGAAAACGTTTTCGCATACGGTCAGTCCACCAATCCAGTAAAGAATAAGGCAATAACACTTAAAAAATGAAATCAAGGTTTTAAAAAAATCAAAGTTGGTAAGGTCACAATGGCTAAGTAGTACAGGGCCATTATAACACAGGCACTCAGTGTAAGAAATGTCTGCATAATGGAGACAACACTGCCTGCTCTTCATTCCTTAAGCATTTCCAAACCACGCTTCCCATCTTCAGGAGAGGGGAGGCATAACGTGGCATGCTAACAAGACAGAGGTGCAACATACACTATGAACAAAATTAGAAAGCATGTAACTTCCACACAGAAATCAAAGGCAAAGTTACAGAAAACGGAACGTTTCCACTGGACCTTGAGAGATTTTTTTCTTTCTTCTATAATAAGATCTGGTAAGATTTTAAGAGGCATAAATGAAACAAGGAGAACATGGCTAATTTTTGTTTATTATGCTCCTCTAACGACTCTCTACAATAAATTGTTTTCTGGCTGTTTTTAATATTTTACTTGAATATAACAAAAGAATCACAAAAGTTTACTGAAGAGAAGAGCTCTTGTATACCTTTCACCAAGCGTCCCCAATACTAGGATCTTACACACTTACTGTGCACTTACGACACCAGGGAACCGCCACTGGCACAATCTACAGTCCTCCCTGAGAGTTCAGTGTTCCTGCTGGCAGTCCTATGCAGTTTCACTGCAGGTACAGACCTGTGTCACCACGATCGGCTTCACTACGAACAGGCTGCACTGCGCTGCCCTCTCCTCAGTCAGCTCACACCTCCATCTGTCACTAACTGCTGGCAACCACAGATCTGCTCTCCAACCCAGCAGCTTTTCTTTCTGAGAATGTTTTATATAAATGGAATCATACAGTATGTACTCTTTCGAGACTGACTTTTTTCATTCAGCACAACACCCATGAGATCTATTTATCTACAGGTGATTCCCTTGTATGGCTGGAGAGTATTCCCCAGAACAGATGCACCAAATTGTTTCACTGTTCACCTACTGATAGCCATCTAGGCTGCTTCCAGTTTTTGACTACTGCAAACAAAGCTGTATGAACATTCACCTACAGATTTGCATGTATACCTACAGTGGGTTTACTGTGATAATGAACAGGAAAGTTCCAGACACAGTCCCTGGCATAAAAGGCAAACCAGGTTAACTGACTCTTAAAATAATTAAGTTGCTGTTCCCTGATGAAAGCCAATCTTACCACTGATTACATATTTACTAAACCAGGCCACTGCCAGGCTCTGGGGTACAAAGCTAACTGAGACACAGGCCTTACTCTCAGCTCAGGGCCCTTCCTCACTTATTCCTGGAATACCCTCCACAGAATCCACCAAAACCTTTTTACTCCTAAGTCCCATCCCAGCTCAAACACCACCTCCCCTGTCAACCTGGTTTCTCCAGACGGCACTGTTCATACTGGCTGCCCCCAAACACACCACCAGCAAGCGCTACCCCAGCCAGGCCGTGTCCAGCCTTCACTCTCCTTCCCAGCAGCCGTCTCCCCACAGGTGACCTCCCTGCTGGACTATGACCTTTCATCGGCCAAAGACCCACATTCTTTTTTGTATACTGCAGAGCCTACCATAGTAACTCGTCTTTAAAATCTCATATAAATAACTGTCTTTTCAGACTGGCTAATTTTTTATAATATGCAGAACTGTTTTTATTTTTAATTGAAATTTTATTGAGACTCATGTAGTAAGAAATAATAGAGATCCCTAGTACACTTTGCCCAGCTTCCTCTACTGGTAACGTTTTAGGAAATTAATGCAGACTGAAGTGCAAGTTCCAGATTTCATAGTCTCCATGTGACATGAGATCACCACCCCACTTGCGACTTTCATTTTTCTTAAACCACAAACATGAACAAAAACCAAGCGTAAGCGCGAAACCTGGCATAATCCATATTTGAAAAGAGGGTCTAAGTTTTCTTCAGTTTAAGAATAAAGATTCTCTCATTCCTAGTACCCAAATACAGAAAAAGTCCACTTAGCAAATGGCTTTGCTTTCTGGGTCAACTTAGATCCTAAGCGTTTTGTACAGCAGACGTCGTTTAACTCACAGTGTTTGGGTTGGTGAGGTTCCTGGCGTCCGTCAGCCAGCTGCTCAGGTGATTATATGTGCTTCTCCTGCAAAAGTTAAGAGTTTAGTTTTGTGACTGCCACATACCGTTGCTATTTCAATAGCGGAAAAAAAGAAACTTCATCAAATATATACTTAAAAAGTATTTTTGATTTGACTAGATTGCTGCCCTAGAGAATTGTGGAATGTAAACATACACTTTTCAAATATCCAGCCAAACCTTTTGTTTTAAATAAACAACTCAATAGTCAACAACTATGCTAATCACTTACACGTCAGCAGTAAATTATTTACATTTAAAAACATAAACAGACCAATAAGCAAGCAAGAACAAGATAAAAAATTGATGGAAAATAATTCTGAACTCTGAATTTTAAAAATCGGCTTTAAGATGATTAATACATTTGACTGGAAACTGAAGTCCCCAGGTATATCAGAGAGTGAATTTATCCTAACTGTACACTCTCATTTACCAGCAGCCAAATCATTTGGGAATTCAGAATGCCTTGTTTCTCCATTTTCTCCAATCTGAGTTTAAACACGCCTGGCTCCTCTGCATTAGCCAGGTAGGACCTAAGACAGCAAACAAATCCAAATGATTTAAAACAATACAGAATATACTACAGAAGACGCGACAGAGTACGCTACACAATACGCTACAGAATACACCACAGAATACGCTACCACTATCAGTTAGACTTTACCAAAAAGGGCAAAACGTATTTTTAAATTTTGATGGTTAAAAATATTTCCAATTTATGCGACTCATAGAACATTAATCTGTTAGGCGAGGCAACAGAGGTCCAGAGACAGGCAGGAATGATTTCAGAGCCAGGTGCAGGGCCTTCTTCAGACACTGTGTCCTCAAGAGTTTCAAGTTCGGTCTAGTGAATATGTTCCATCTCCAGCTGCCAGTGTTCATACAGAATCTGATATACTCCTTTCCCAGAGAAACTGAAAAGAATTCCTTACTCAGAATTTCTTTTTACTGTGCTATATCATATTATACACAAACCATCTACATGTCAAAAAAGTCACATAAAATTTTTTTCCCAGTGTTTTCAACTTGTCCAAGTAAACAATGATCAAATATAAATTTTAAAAAGCACAAGCCTTATCACTCATATCTCAATAGGCTGGAATTAAAAAAAGAACACACAAAGAAAAAGCAAAACAATCTACAATACTATAGATACACTTAAGTACACATCACCGTAGTTAAATTTTATTAATAATGAATGCAGTTTTCAACTATGCAGAGCCTTCAGGAATGCATCCCTCATAAAAGGATGTCTGTACAAATGGCCAGGTTCTTTACCTGTCTTCCCACAAAACTATTTACCAGTCGCCTGGCTCCAGTGAAGAGCCTTAAAGCTGTTCCCTCTGTTTTGCCCTGAGACCACCCAATTTGAAAATTTAGTAAAACTTCAAGCACTATAATCATAATCATCCACTATCTTTATTCTAGATAAATAAAATAACCGTGCTGCTACTGCTGCTGCTAAGGCGCTTCAGGTGTCCGACTCTGTGTGACCCCACAGACGGCAGCCCACCAGGCTCCTCTGTCCCTGGGATTCTCCAGGCAAGAATACTGGAGTGGGTTGCCATTTGCTTCTCCAATGCATGAAAGTGAAAAGTGAAAGTGAACTCGCTCAGTCATGTCCGACTCTTAGCGACCCCATGGGCTGCAGTCTACCAGGCTCCTCCATCCATGGGATTCTCCAGGCAAGAGTACTGGAGTGGGATGCCATTGCCTTCTCCGAAAATAACCTTCAGTTCAGTTCAGTCGCTCAGTCGTGTCCGACTCTTTGCGACCCCATGAATCGCAGCACGCCAGGCCTCCCTGTCCATCACCAACTCCCGGAGTTCACTCAGACTCACATCCATCGAGTCCGTGATGCCACCCAGCCATCTCATCCTCGGTCGTCCCCTTCTCCTCCTGCCCCCAATCCCTCCCAGCATCAGAGTCTTTTCCAATGAGTCAACTCTTCTCATGAGGTGGCCAAAGTACTGGAGTTTCAGCTTTAGCATCATTCCTTCCAAAGAAATCCCAGGGTTGATCTCCTTCAGAATGGACTGGTTGGATCTCCTTGCAGTCCAAGGGACTCTGCGTCTTTTAATTTCATGGCTGCAGTCACCATCAGCAGTGATTTTGGAGCCCAAAAAAATAAAGTCTGACACTGTCTCCTCCATCCACAGGATTCTCTAGGCAAGAGGCTGAATAGAGTAACTCTTAAAGATTTATTTGTTTGCTTTCTACTGAAGTGAAAATATTTGGTGTGAAATATTTCACCTCAAGTAATTCAACTAATACTGCTTTTCACAAGAGTATTCTTTCACTAGCTCCACCAGCATCTCCTAAAGTTTTCTTCAGTCTTACCCAGTTTCAGATAAGGAAATCAACATGTTATCAATATATCAAATCTCACACACAGCAATTTAGAGAAAAAAAACCCTAAAACCCAAATAAGTCATTTAACTCACCTCAAGTAATTCAACTAATACTGCTTTTCACAAGAGTATTCTTTCACTAGCTCCACCAGCATCTCCTAAAGTTTTCTTCAGTCTTACCCAGTTTCAGATAAGGAAATCAACATGTTATCAATATATCAAATCTCACACACAGCAATTTAGAGAAAAAAAACCCTAAAACCCAAATAAGTCATTTAACAGATACACAATTACAAACTATAGAATGCCTAACAATTTTTAAAAAATCACACTGCCTAAAGTAGACTTCCTTTCTCAAGCATGAAGGGTGGAAACTATTGGCCTCTCACCTCGTGATGTCATACACCATCAGCGCTCCTGCGGCTCCTCTGTAGTAGCTTCGTGTGACAGCTCTGAACCTCTCCTGTCCTGCTGTGTCCCAGATCTGCAATTTGATTTTTTGGCCACTAACTTCAATTATTCTCGTACCAAATTCAACACCAATTGTGTGAGGACAGTCAGCCATAACTGTTAGGGAAGAAAAGAAATACAATATTCCAACTTGCAGAAAGCTTCAAATTAAGATCCATGGGAAAATGATCTACTAGACAGCCAAAAGACTCATCAATGCTTACAGGCGATAAACAGATTAAAGCTTGCATGGAAAGAAAACCATTAGCAAAAACCCGTAAGTAAGGAGTCACAGGGATGTGACTGGAACAAGGCTTAGAAATTTCTGCAAGGAACCAAATAATAAATAGTTCACATTGTGCATGCCAAAAGACCTGTTACAAGGACTCCACCCTGCTAAAGCACAGACAACACATGAGATAGGCATGACGGCATTCCAGCGCCACGTCACTTCTGAAAACAAGCAGTGCCTGGGTTTGGCCCACATATCCAGGCTGTGTGCCCTGTGAAGATATGTACACGCGTTATCCAGGCTGTGTGCCCTGTAGATGTGTATAAGAGACAGCCAAAAGACCTGTTACAAGGACTCCACCCTGCTAAAGCACAAGAGCAGCCACAGACAACACATGAGATAGGCATGACGGCATTCCAGCGCCACGTCACTTCTGAAAACAAGCAGTGCCTGGGTTTGGCCCACAGGTTACGATTTGCTCTGGGCTAAAAGAATCTGCTAATTAAAAATAAAGATTTGAATAAACTCTTCATAACAACATTATACTATTTAGCCTTCTGACAATTCTTACCTAATAACAAATTAATGGTTTTAAGACTCTAGGAGTTTTCAGTCGAACTCATATTTATTCTGTAAAATGTTATCAATACTTCAAAGATGGTCATGAAATTTAATATGTATTTATAATTATATATTTGCAAGTCTAATGCAATAGGACAAGTCTATTAATCCTTTCTTTATAATTAGGCCACTGAAAACCTATATCCACTGTTACTCCTCTACAGCACACAGACTGCTGAACACTTCATCAAATGCCACATTAAGCCAAAAAATGCCACAGAAATAATTTTAACTATTGGAAACAACTTCAACTATATTTAGCCTGTCAGTTACGTAAAATAAAACGGCCCCTTCTCCTACCACACAGGACAGAGCAACACTTTGACTCTAAAATGACCAGCATGGACGCAGAAAGAACTCCATTTTAAATATTTCCAGTCTATTATTATTTAGCTATTAGCAAATGATATATGAGCACATTTCCCTTAGTAAGATAATTTCTACAATGGAAAGTCAGAGAACAAGAAAAAGATAATTAAAATTTGAAATTATATATTTTTATTTTTTAATAGTATATATTTTTAAAACTATACAAGTATATTTCATCTGTACCTATTTTTTAAAAAAAAATCACTTCCTAAAGACAAAAGTACATATACACAGGGAAAAGTTATATTTTATTGCATAGAATATACTGAAAATAACACTTTAAAAGGCAGGAAAGTGACAGTAAGAATCTGCTGATGTTTTGCCTTACACACTGAACTTACACTTTTTCTCGGTAAACTGGTGAAGCAAGCAGGACTTTCCTACTCCCATGTCCCCTGTTGAAAAAAAGTTCCAGTGTTATCCTCTGATAATTACATGCAATGATTGCTATACCTCTTTTACCATATTACATCACAAACCTCTGGGCACTTAAAAGATTTTCATTTTCATAATTTATAATGAGTTCAAAAGATCGTAAAGGTAGGTTTTCACTGTGATATATAAACTGACTATTCCCAACCTTCACTGGTGGTAGAATCTGGTTATGAATTATGTCCATAGACAGACATCAGCTGGGAAAAGCTTTTTAACAGATTAACTGCTGTAACGGTGTTTTCTACTTTAAACTATTGCACCTTTTGGTTTTTTCCCCTTAACCCACACATAAAAGCCAAAACCTCCTAGGAGTGACCAACAGGGCAGCATGTAGCAAGGAGAAATCCTCAACTTTGGAAATGCGACTCACTAGATCCCATGTCATCTCGTATTTCTTATAGACCTTCACAAGAGAATGTGCATCGCATGAAAATCCTCACAGAACAGATATCGCCTCTGTACTAACAGCAGTTTAACCTTTGGTGAAGGAAGCATTACAATGCAGTCACATAAGCTCAGTATTAAACCAAACTAATGGGAAGAATTAACAGAAAAATACGTATATTTCAACTTACTCTTACATATGGATAAACAGCATTGTCTTAATTTGAGCTAAATCTTCTTGAAAGTTGATTAAGAGAAAAACTACCATTATATTTCATGTATTTTACACAATTATTTTGAATTTTTATCAATTTTTGGAATCCAGGGGGCTCTGAGAAATTTCATGATATTTTTGGAATGTATCAAAGCTCCTAGGAAAATAATCTCATTCCCAGTATTAACTTTCAGGTAGCCCTCAAGAAAAAACATCACTTCAAAGGTAGCCAGCTTTGTACCCAGGGTCACAAAGTAACAGGTACATCACTGATGAAAAATAAATCCTACCAAAGGAGTTTTAATTTTGCAGTGAAAAAGACAAGTATTCACTTCCCCTGGGGTACTATGTTAAGTATTAGCATATAAACATTTTGCATTTTAACCTTTGGAGAACAAGAGTATAAGGTAAACAAGCTTACCAATAATAATATATTTAAAGATGTAGGAGTAGTTGTATGGTGCAGTTGCCATGGCGGCACTAGAAACAAAGAAAACCGAGTTACTTCAGGGAAAAGTGTGCACGCGTTATCCAGGCTGTGTGCCCTGTGAAGATATGTACACGCGTTATCCAGGCTGTGTGCCCTGTGAGGATATGTACACGCGTTATCCAGGCTGTGTGCCCTGTGAAGATATGTAAAACAAACCACAGTGATTATCAGCAAAATGTAGGTAGGTCACAACAGCAGAAAAAAACTGCATTTCCCGAATTAATCAAATACACAAATTCTCTTGGATGAACACTGCTTCAACACTCTCATGTATTATCCACAGAAATAGAACATATATCAAAAAAAATTCCAATATTTCACTTTAGGAAATACCAGATAAGAAATGCTACTTTGGAAAATTTTGATCAAGAAAATCTTTATAAATTTAAGTTTAAATAGTATCATTATAAATAGTCCTCCTCCCCTGTTAAGGTCTCCACTGCTGTTAACTCATCAAGTCTAATGATCTATTTGTTTGGAACACTTTCATTTTACAATAGAATGTTATAAAAAGTAACCACCAACTTATAAACACAAAATAACCTTTTCACTCTACTTGAAATAATCATAGCATCCAAAGAAAAAGTAATCATATTATTTCTAAGCGAAAGGTCAGAAACAGAACCACATGAAACTGTTTTTGTTGTCGATTTTTTTAAAAAGTCAATTATTGATCATTTCATACAGTTCCTAATATAGCATTTGAAGGTTAACAATGTACCAAATATCTGCGATATATTTTTCCAGGAGTTAAGAGAAATAATGACATATTGTGGTTGTAAAATTTTCAAGTTTATGTATTACAAGATATGTTTGAAGATTACAGCTCATTTCTTACCCCCAGAGAAGACTTTAACCTAAAGAAATCTAATTTCTCTCCTACGTTTAATAACTTAAAAAAAAAAAAACCTCTCCAATTTATTCAAATGAATGCCTTGACTGTGTCTGACACTGTGCTAGGTCCTAGAGAAATAAAAGGTGAATTCTAAAACTGGTAATAACTTACAATTAACTTTATTCCCCAATAAAACTGAAAGAAAAAAATTTTATTCTCAAAGCAGTTTTCAGCTGAAGATAAAAATTCTTTATAAATATAAAAGTTTAACCTCATTTTTACAAAAACTGATTTTCCAATATTTTTTTAATCCGGCTTTTACTGTTCTAGCCAACTGTCACATACACAAGCTAGATACTTAACAGGATTGGGGAAACTCATTTACTGAAATTAACAGCTTACTATATGTTATATTTCAAATAAAATTTCTAAGTAACTAATAAAATTTAACTTGCAGAAAAAGTACATATTTAAAATAAGTGAGTTATTGTTATTAGGGAAGAGAAAGCTGTTAATTATAGTCAATTACCAGACAATCATTTCACACAATATAGTCTTCCTACTTAGCTGTATGAATTACATTTAAGAGAACTGGGACATGCTGTAACATATTTATCATCAGTCACATCACAGAAAACTCCTCTGACCAGTTCTTTCAGAAAGAAAATGTTTCTAGTTAAAATAACTGTGATTCAGAACATCATACATTAGTAGGATTGATTCCCTTTTTCCAGAAACAAGAATGACCTTGGTCCTGAGGTTCAAACTGGTCTGTATTATTCACCGAATTTTGAAGACAAGGAAAAGAATCATCTCTCACAATAAGAATGACATTTAAAGGTTATTAATTTCTTCTTGGGCTGCATTCCCTTCAGGTTCCTCTCTTCTAATTCATTTTTAACTTCTCTTTTAAACTTCTTTTTCCCCATTCAAACTTGGGGGGAAGTAACCAGTCATCTTTCAGTGACTGCTACTCTCATGGGTCTCCTCTGATGCTGCTCTATCTTTTCTTTCTTCTAACTTAGTTATAGCTGTACATACTATGCTTCCTTTCATTTTAGGATGTTAAAACTGTGGACTCTTAACAATCCCAGTTTCTACTTGAAATGCTCTAAAGGCTAATCATGAAATTATAAACCAATTCTAGTTGTACTAATTTGTGTGAAAGTGAAGTCACTCAGTCGTGTCTGACTCTTTGTGACCCCGTGGACTGTAGCCTACCAAGCTCCTCTGTCCGTGGGATTTTCCAGGCAAGAATACTGGAGTGGGTTGCCTTTTCCTTCTCCAGGTGATCTTCCCGACCCAAGGATCGAACCCGGGTTTCCCGCATTGGAGGCAGACGCTTTAACCTCTGAGCCACCAGGGAAGCTTGCATTTGTTAATATCTGAGATGACTGATTTTGAAATTTTATTTCCAATAATTATTTAGTAAGCTATTTATAAATAAAAGAGAATCATCACTATTTCAGACTGAAAGCCAGCACCCTGTTATCCACCTCACCACCCAATTTTCGGGTTAATAAATAAAAAGCCTAAAAAGCAGAGTTAAAGGAGAACTACTCAAACTAACTAATTCCAGTAGACAGGCAGCAAAAACTATCAAGCTCTGTAGCCACTAACACAAGGTTTAAAACGATTCCCATAGTTAACTGACACAGTTCATTCAAAATTATGTATTTGCAATAGAACCACGTTCAGGTGGCCCCTTTTAACTATGCTTGGGGCTTCCCTGGTGGCTGAGGTGGTAAAGAATCTGCCTGCAATGCGGGACCCCTGGGTTCCATCCCTGGGTTGGGAGGATCCCCCGGAGGATGGCATGGCTACCCACTCTAGTATTCTTGCCTGGAGAATTCCATGGACAGAGGAGCCTGGTAAGCTACAGTCCATGGGGTTGCAAAGAGCTGGACAGGACTGAACACTTTCCCTTATTAATACTGTTTTAGAAAAGGATTTCTCAACCTCATCTTGTGAACATGCAACATATACCACTATTAAGGTAAGAAATATATTTAAATGGAGTATGCTACTGAATGAAACTACAACAGGTGCTTTTTTTTTTTTCCACTTCATAGCAGCATGGATCTATTTCCAGGCCAATACATATAGACCTAATGGTTACTAATGGTTACTAAATGCATGTTAAACACTAATCACTGTTGTGCCAAAATAGAATCACATTGTCTCCATCTACTGAATCAGACAAGTGTTCCAAATAGAACTATACATATAAATGACAAGTTTTGAAATGTACAAATACAGAGGAAGGTAGGTACTTTCAAATACTGCGCTTGTGGGAATCTGAAGTACCAAAACATTTTGACTAAATAAAGTACATCGGTACTACGAAATGATACACATCTAATTGAAAAACCATTTAGATATATGCATTAACCTGGAAGCACAGTCACTATTTTAAGTGGGGGGAAAAAAAAAACAGGCTGCAGAGTTCCATGAGATAACATATACCCATTTTTAAAGACATACACACACTCAATCCTATATGTATACTATATAGAAGGATACACACCAAACTGTAAAAAATTAACACACAGAATGAAAGAGAAAAAAGGAAGGGGAAAACTATTAACTTTTTTTACATATCACTAAGAAAGAGAAAGTGAAGTCGCTCAGTCCTGTCCAACTCTTTGCAACCCTATGGACTGTAGCCTACCAAGCTCCTCTGTCCATGGGATTCTCCAGGCAAGAATACTGGAGTGGGTTGCCATTTCCTTCTCCAGGGGATCTTTCCAACCCAAGGGAACCCGGGTCTCCCACACTGCAGGCAGGCCCTCTGAGCCACCAGGGAAGCCCTGATAAATCACTGGGAGGGCAGTGTAAGCATCTACTACATTCATTAGTAATACTCTAAAATATTAAAAGTAAAAAAAAAAAAAAAAGACTTAAAATATTTTAAGCATTTTTACATATAATTCTAATGTGAAACAAGAACAAACAAACCCCAGCCATGATATTTCCAACATTACTTCCACATTTACCAATAAGATGGGGAACATCATATGAAGTGACTCGTGATCAGATTCAAAACACAAACAAAAGGGGGATTCCCTGGCCGTCCAGCGGCTAGGACTCTGCTTTCACTGCCGAGGGCCCAGGTTCAATCCCTGGTCAGGGGAACTAAGATCCTAGAAGGCCCCTGGCGCTGCCAAAAATAAAAACAAAATAAAAAAACAACAAAAAACATAAAAACTAGAAACAGCTCTAATCCCCAATAATGGAGTATATTTTTTCGTTTTCTTATGGTTTGAGTCCTTGCTGTATTAACTTACACGTCTAATCCTTTCACGGCTGTTAGGCAGCATTTTATTCCACTCTTAGGACATAAGGTGTTACTGTGTAATTTCTATGTAACCGATTCAAGACAACAAAGGAAAAAAGCAACCCCTAAATAAACATATTCTGGGTGACTTAAGTTCTGACCCTTATAGTTTAAACTAAGTGAGGCTTTTTTATACATGAAAAATGCTGTTAAAAACACCTGAACCAAGATAAACTGCTTTTGTGATTCCAAAATAAAAATTTTTTTAAATTATGTCAGGTTTTGACAATACAGTAATGATCAAAAAATACATATATATATTTATATTTATATATGGGTCCTCACTTCATGGAGCTCAAGAAGAGAAGCCCTTTGGTGCACTTACAAGACTGCACTTGATCTGTCAGTGAAGTGGACACAAAACTTTGGGAGTTAATCTATTAATCAAAATATGTGGTCAATTCCTGTTTTCAACCTTAAAGCAACCTATGAAAATAACCCACTCATCTCCAAGAGCCACCTAAAAATCACCTCAGTTTTGACAAGATTAATGTCACACTTTTTTCTAAATTAACGTGGTAAGAAAAAAGTTGATTTCTCCATGTGTCAAGAGAAAGACAAAATTTTTCAGCTAATTATGATGGCACGCTGTGAACAGGAAATAAAGTAATACTGTACCTCTGTCCGGACTTCCCTGGTGGCTCAGACGGTAAAGCGTCTGTCTACAGGAGACCTGGGTTCGAGCCCTGGGTTGGGAAGATCCCCTGGAGAAGGAAATGGCAATCCACTCCAGCACTACTTCTTGATCCCAGTAGCCAAGTATGTGGAGGTGAGGGAGAAAGCAAGTTTACCAGGAGGCAGTTGAGACTGGTTCCAAATAGGAAAAGGAGTCCGTCAAGGCTGTATATTGTCACCCTGCTTATTTAACTTTTATGCAGAGGACATCATGAGAAACGCTGGACTGGAAGAAACACAAGCTGGAATCAAGATTGCCGGGAGAAATATCAATAAGCTCAGATATGCAGATGACACCACCCTTATGGCAGAAAGTGAAGAGGAGCTCAAAAGCCTCTTGATGAAAGTGAAAGAGGAGAGTGAAAAAGTTTGGCTTAAAGCTCAACATTCAGAAAACGAAGATCATGGCATCTGGTCCCATCACTTCATGGGAAATAGATGGGGAAACAGTGGAAACAGTGTCAGACTTTATTTTTGGGGGCTCCAAAATCACTGCTGATGGTGACTGCAGCCATGAAATTATCTGTGAAGAAGGCTGAGCACCAAAGAATTGATGCTTTTGAACTGTGGTGTTGGAGAAGACTCTTGAGAGTCCCTTGGACTGCAAGGAGATCCAACTAGTCCATTCTGAAGGAGATCAACCCTGGGATTTCTTTGGAAGGAATGATGCTAAAGCTGAAACTCCAGTACTTTGGCCACCTCATGAGAAGAGTTGACTCATTGGAAAAGACTCTGATGCTGGGAGGGATTGGGGGCAGGAGGAGAAGGGGACGACCGAGGATGAGATGGCTGGATGGCATCACTGACTCGATGGACGTGAGTCTGAGTGAACTCCGAGAGATGGTGATGAACAGGGAGGCCTGGCGTGCTGCGATTCATGGGGTCGCAAAGAGTCGGACACGAGCGACTGAACTGAACTGAACTGCACCTCTGTCCACAGAAGGAAAGTATTCACGAGAAGTATATACTTTTGTGAAGTATATACTTCACAAAACCCTGCACTCAGAATTAAAAGAATCAGAAATAGTGAAAAATTTACTGAGGAAAGGACGTCTGAGATTTGCTTCAAAATAATTTGGTAGATGGAAAAGAATCTAAAGTAGAGTGGAAGGACTTTCCCGGCGGTGCAATGGATAGGAATCCACCAGCCAATGCAGGGGACACTGGTTCGATCCCTGCTTCAGGATGATCCCACATACTCGGGAGCAGCTAAGCCCATACACCACAACTAGTGAAGCCCGAGGGCCCTGGAGCCTGCACTTCACGACAAGAGCAGCCACTGCAGTGAGACGTCTGTGCACGCCAACGAACACCCAGCTCAGTCAAAAACAAAAATAAACAGAATTTTTAAAAGTAAATAAAAAATAAGAGAGTGGATATATGTGTATGCATAACAGATTCACTTTTCTGTACAGCAGAAACTAATACAACATTGTAAACCAACTATACCCCAATAAAAGGTTTTAAAAATAATGATTTGGTGGAGAGGGTGCAAGTATATACAGATGAAATAAGACAGAGCGCTGATGACACCGGATAATGGGTGTATGAAAGCTCAGTATACTACTCTATTCTGCATATGTTTAAAACTGTCCAGAAGAAAAAGTTTCTTAAAAGTATAGGATCTTTGATACCTCTACTTGTACACTGCTGTCTCCAGTAATGCACAGCACTCAATCACAAAAAAATGTTTCAAGTTTTAAAAAATGAAACATATCTCAGTAGCCCTAGTATTAAAGTAACTTATTTGCCTTACACAAAGTTTCCTCTAATTGTATAATATTTTTCTAAAATTATGCAAAGATATTTAATACTGATAAAAATCAGCTGTAAAAATACTCCATATTCTGTTGTAAGGCTGCAGTATGCACAACAATGAAGTTTAACATGAAATGTAAAAAAAAAGTTTTTAAGTGTAGCTTTAATTCCAAGGGAATTTTTTAGGTTATTAAAATTCTAAAAGTTTTACATCTTTACAGTAACTGCCACTTACTGAGTGCCTAATATATGTCAGCTACTTTATAAGCAATCTCTAATTCTAAAAACTCACTTTACAAATAGGGAAGCCAGCTCAGAGAGGAGATACATCCATGGTCATATACTACTGAAGGGAAAGCTAAGATTAAGGCTCAGACCTAATTCTACAGCTTTCCAAAGCCATGTTCCCCTCACTCACTCAACAAATCTTAAGTCACTCACTACCAGCCTGGCACTGTCCGAGACAATGGGAGCTGACCAGACTTTAAGCAATGTGCTAAGGGTTTTAAACCCCACTTAAATCTTCACAACAACTCTAAAATGTAGGTACACTTATCCCTTGAATGGATAAGGACCCTTAGTCTGAAGAGGTGAAGAACTTGTTTGAAGCCACCAGGAAGTGGCGGTACTGGAGCGGGAACCCTCCAAAACTCCCAGCCACTCCAAGTCTCAGGCATGGCCCAGTCAATGGGTGTAAGCGAAAAACTGAAAAAAATTCTGCAACCTCTGGAGGAATGGGGGAGTGGGAGCTGGGTTACTGCAAGGTCAAACCTGTCCTCGACAACCACACCGAAATACTAGGCAGTTCTGACAGTAAGGAAGCCAGCAGTCAACTTTGCAGGGCTTCAGATCTGGACTCTGCACACTTGCTGTGGGAGCACCAGGAAAGCATCTGCTCTCTGGGAACTCGCTGCTTCTTCAAACCTCAAACGGAAATCTAGTCATCTGTCCTCTGGGGTTGCAAGAATGTGAACTAGCAGTGTGGTGGCAGACAGACTTTGGGTTATAAAGGAGAAGTCGGCTGTTATCCAAACGCAAACACGGGAGAAAGGAATGCGACTGCAGGCACGCGTTCAGCGCAGCCTGTGCCCCGGCCTAACCCGCCTCCGCGCGTGCACCCTTAGTCGGCCGCGTCGCGCCTCCACGCCTCTTTCCTCACCTGCGCGACGCAGATCCTCCACTCCCCGCCCAGAGCAACGGGAGGCAGGCCAGACCTGCGGGTCCAGATACCCAGAACCCGCGTCTAGCAGCGGCAAGAGCACACCACCGCAACACCCTTGGCTCCGCCTTCTGTGCTTAAATTCTAGAAAGGCCCCAAACTTTCTGTCCTCGTTACTTCCACACGCTACCGACGATCGCGACCGAACAGGATGCCAGGCATTACCGAGCTTCCCCCGAACCAGAGCCCCGCCGCGCGGACCCCGGGCCCCCGCCCAGCCCGAGGCCAGGCCGGCCCCCCCCGCGGCAGGGGCTCCGCGCGCCCGGTGGCGAGCTCGGGGCCAGGCGCGGCCTGGGGGCCAGGGCACGCC